>PNEQ01010433.1:0-22166 GCA_003012365.1 Medauroidea extradentata | reverse complement strand
AAATATTTACTTAAGATTTACTACTTTACTTAAGAATTATTACTCTACTTAGGAATTACGACTGTATTTAAAAAATTACTACTTCAGAAAGCCTCTATTGTTCTCTATATGTTTAGTGCTTTGTTGTATACATATGTTAAGTGTACTGTTTGTTCAAAGAATAAGTATATGTAAGTTTTATGCTACTGTATTTTGTGTATTTTGTGTAGTGCTTGTATGTATATGTCAAGTGTATGTTATGTGTATGTAAATAGTTTGACATGTTCTATACCATTCTGTATGGTCTTTTGAACGAAACAAAAAATCAAATCAAATCAAATCAAGTCAACTGTCTGCAGCTACGAGTTAACAAACTCGACCCACTGAGAGCATCGTCATGGATCGACTTGCCAGATTCCATAAAGACGAAAAGAGCCGTCATCAATCCTAGAAATAATGACAATGAATGTTTTAAATGGGCCGTGTTAGGAAAGTTCATCGAAGGAAATAACCCTGAAAGAGTGAACGAGCGATATTATCATGCTCAAGCCAGGTACGACTTTACAGGCATTACTTTCCCGACACCAGTAAGAGAAATCAGCACTTTTGAAAAGAAGAATCCTGAGACATCAATCAACGTTTATTGCCTGGACGAGAGTAACAGACGAAGAAAAAGTCGATCATATCGACTTGCTGCTTTTGACAGATGAATATAACAACCACTACTGTTACATTAATAATTTCTCCCGACTAGTTCGTCAACAAGTGACAGTTCATGATCACAAAATCTACACCTGCAAGAGATGTCTTAAATTCTACCACGACATTCCTCGGGTTACAGGACTTACAGGCGAACAAGCCTTAGCCGAACACAAGAAATACTGCAATGAACACATTTCAGTCCGTGTAAAGATGCCACAGTTAGGGCCTGATGGCAGGCCTCCAGTGCTATGTTTCAAGAACATACAACACAAAACTAAACTGCCGATTGTTGTGTACACTGATTTTGAAGCTGCATTGATACCAGTCCAGGCCTGTCAACCTGATCCCGAGACGGCATTTACCATGGCATACCAAAAGCATGAAGCATATAGCTTCTGTATTTTTGTGCAAATTGATAATGTTGTGATACCATCACAATTGACGATGCAACTGCCTCAAGAACCTATCATCTACACAGGACAGGATGCACCTACTATTTTTGTTGAAAAAATCGTTGAGATGGATAGAAATGGGAAGATGATCAATGACACTTCATTAAAGATGGAGCCACTAACGCCGTCACAAAATGCAGCATATTTCTAGGCCAACATATGTTGTCACTGTAGTGGGAGCTTCAGTAAAAGCAATGTGAAGGTGCGTGACCACTGTCACTTTAGTGGAAAGTACATTGGTGCGGCCTGTAACCAATGCTACTTGCTCAGAAGACGTACGAAGAAACTTCCTGTATTTTTTCACAACCAAGCATATGATGAAAACTTTATCGTCAGAGAACTGGCATATGACAGCAAAGATGTTACCATCATCCCACACAATGAAGAAAAAATGATTACATTTGGAAAATTACTCGGTGACAAGTTCACCATACAATTTATCGACAGTTTTCGTTTCATGGCTAGCAGCCTGGCGACATTAGCAAAAAATCTGCCTGCCGCAAAGTTCTGCAACACTGTGAAATTCTTCAGTACTGATGAATTTGAACTAGTAAGGAATTTCAAGTGGTCCAGTACCGACCTAGACATCATGAGTGTGCCGGACACTTCTCCTGTGGGATACATAATTGAATGTGATGTAATGTATCCTCCTGAACTACACAATGATCACAAAGATCTACCATTTCTGCCGATAAACGAATGTCCTCCACAATCATCACAGAAGAAACTTATGACTACATTGATAGATAAGAAGAATTATATCGTTCACTATATTACACTCAAACAAGCTGTTAACCATGGACTTAAGATTGAAATAATTCACCGTGTGTTGGAGTTTGAGCAAAGTGCCTGGCTAGAGCCATACATCCAGATGAATACGGCTAGACGGGCAGCAGCAGAAAATGAGATCGAGAAGGATTTTTACAAGCTGGCTAACAACGCGGTGAATGGGAAGCTCATGGAAAATAAGCGCAACAGACAGAGAATGGGTCTTGTGTGTAATGAAAAGCGACTCAAGAAACTAGTTGCTAAACCTGCCTTCAAAGACAGAATTATTTACACAGAAAACCTGTCGCTTGTGAAACTTGAGCATGAAGCAATCTTGTTCGATAAGCCCATCTATGCCGGCCTTGCTGTACTTGATTTGTCAAAAGTACTTATGTATCATTTCCACTAAGATATAATGAAAGCTAAGTACGGTGATGATTTGCAGTTGGCCTACATGGACACCGACAGTTTCATCTACGAGATACGAACGGGTGACTTTTATCATGACATGTTCACCGATCCTGACTTCCATGATGAATTCGATACATCATCCTTTCCTCTTAACCATCCATGCTACTCACATAAAAACAAAAAGGTTATAGGTAAATTCAAAGACGAATGTAACGGTGTGCCTATGACTGAGTTTGTAGGATTGCGAGCGAAGATGTATGCCTACAGGTGCTGCGAGAATGTATGCAAAAAGGCCAAAGGAATTCAGAAATGTGTGATCAAAAAGAAAATTACCTTCCAGGACTACACCAGAGCTTTGAATAGAGAGAAGGCTATGCGAGTAACTGTACATAGTATAAGATCACGAAAAAAAGAAACTATATTCCGAGTGTAGCAACAAACTGGCGCTTATTTGGCTAGACGATAAGCGATGTGTTTGCGAAGATGGAGTAAACACTCTACCACATGGATACTCTAACTGAAGGTAAGTCATGTTCATTATACTCTTTGTATTATATTTGTCAATGTATCATACTATTTCCCTAACAAATGTACTGAACGTTATTAATGTGATGAAACTTTTTCTCTCCCGACAGTCTCCTGCATCCTGGCTACACCGAAAAAGCCTGCACAATAAACTGAAACGCAACACCCATACTGCCGGAGGTCTGCAATGAAGAGAGATGTGGTAGACTACTAGCAGCTACTAGAAGACTACTGCAGAAATTACGAGACTCTCCATGACTACACTGCGAAACAAGGAACACCACCGCATCACGGAGTACAGTTATCAGACATGATGTCTCACAACAGCTCGAGAATGATATTGAATAGAAATGTATACAAAATAATAAATTATCTCAATAAAATTCTAAAAAAATATATTATGTTGTATTATTATTGCAAAAACATGTTTCCCAAAAGCAAAATTAATGAGTTCATTACTGTGTCAGGAAAAGGTAGAGTTAGTGCACGGTTAGGTGACAAAATGCTATGTTAATATATGTTGACTGGTATAATGATATTTGCCAGACCTAATATAAGGTCGGTGTTCAGTAGTATAAAAAACGTATAACTGAAGAACCACGGGCCAAACACAACAAAAAAACAAGTTTCATTTAATTTAAAAAAGTACATACACATAACATAAAGTAAAATATTTCAGGGCCTAAACAAATAGTTACGCGCACCGTCACCAGGGTAAAAGTAGTTCCGATGCCTATGGAAAAACATTAGATTTTTAATTGCAGAAAATAGTTATAATGGAAGAGTATGGAAAACAGTATTTCAAAGTTCTAGACACCGACAAAAAATTAAATAAAAAAATATACAATAACTTACATACAAGAAAAATACTTAAACCAAAATACGAAAAGTTACTGTGCGATACTAGAAATCATATACCAAAGTTCAACACAGAAGAAAATGACTCAAACCAAATATGTAAAATGAAAGACAGTCTTTAAAGGTCTAGCACATAAAAACCAACATGCAATATCCTAGAGGGAAGGAGAGGGAGAGAATACGAGAGAATAAGAGCGCACAAGAGAGAGAGGGAGTGATGGAGGGAGAGAGGGAGGGAGAGAATAAGAGAGAGGGAGGTAGAGAGTAAGAGAGAGGGAGGGAGGGGGGGAGAGAGAGAAAAAAGGATAACATACTTAAAACACTTATACGAAAGGGAAAAATATTTAAAGAACAGAAATATAATGTATAAAAATTTGAGCACAAAGCTAATTGACCATTCCTTCTACGCATAAGCAATAAAAAATATATTATCATGCATTTCAAGGTGAAACTTACATATACGAAAGTAACACCATAAATGTTAATAAATTAAAACAATTAAAAAAGAGAGAAACTATCTCACAGAACAGGTACAGGACCAAAATATAAATTCCAAGAAGTCGAGCACGTGTAAAAGCTAAAACATGATAAAAAATACTTAAAATTTATAAAACTGGTTTTCAAAAAATTCTATTGGTCATACAAATAAAGGAAAAAAAATATTAGGTTAAAGAAATAGACGGAGACAAGGTTAGATATGTAACATGGTAGGAGGTCAGGTTATGTCAGGTTAAGTTAAGTTAGGTTAGGTTAGGTGCGGTAGCGCTCTTAATGGTGATACTTGGAAATGGAGACGGACTAAACCAGTAGTACAAACAACACTAATGCTATCCAGCAGATGACACTGGAACCAAGACGATTGGTATAGCTACTAGCTCTCCTGGTGGGAAGACTCAGCACCAAAGTCTTAATAATCAACGCCATCTAGGAGACGATCAGTAACTACTGGCAGACCTACCCTACCTAGAGGACAACTATAAAACTAATTTAAAAAAAACAAGAAGGAGGGTGGAGCCAATGAGGGTAGCTAGGTATCAAGACAACGGACACTAACCAAGATAGTGGGTAAACCATATACTAATATATATACGAGACACATACTGAACAGATCCGGTGATCCGGCTCCTAGGCTCCTGCAGCCAGTACTACACTACTACTAATAATAATAATACCAAATCAAAGGAGATATTACAGTAAATGTTTCCCCTTTCAGACCCCGATCACGTAATAGTAAGCACTGCATTAACTTCTTTCTGAACAGCAAGCAAGAGCCTGCACCACGTATGTTTCGGTCCAGCTCATTCCAGCTGCTAGCCGCAGAAACACTGAAAAAATTTGATAAATACTTTGATTTGTGAATAGGAATTAATAGTTTATTGTCTGATTTCGACCGTGTAGATACTTCGTGAGCGAAGGAAAGATAGTTAAGGCGATTTCGTAGATATACAGGAGGAGTGTTTTCACGCAGAACTTTGTTTAAAAGCAATAGTGTGTGAACTTTTCTCTTTTCACGTTACTTCAGCCAACGTAGCTTATTATAATAAGGACTGAGATGATCTCTGGATTTAAGATTAAAAGTGAATCGTACACATGAATTCTGCAATCTCTGCAACCGCGTATTTAGATGCTCTGCAAGGTCTCCGTATATAACGTCGCAATAATCGATGACGGGGAGTATGAGTGTCTGAACAAGTAGTTTCTTAATACGCTCCGGCAACAGATTAGTGAATCGCTTAATAGAATGCAGCGTTCTATACACCTTACTGCAAATATATTATGTATGACCAACCTACGATAGATTTTCATCTGTTACTACACCCAAACTTTTAACGCTACTACTGATGTTAATGACTGTTTCTTTAAGCAAAATATTAGGTAAATGAAGTTTCTTAGCAGCTGTAAGTAGAGATGGGGAACCGATTACTATGCATTGGTTTCTTTTATTAATCTGAACACCATTTGCTTCAGACCATTTTGATACCTCATTAAGATCCATATTCATTTTCTGAAAAGAGGAGACTATTTGATTTTGAGCTGATGATATATACATCTGGAGATCGTCCGCGTAAATATGATAGCTGGTATGAGATAAACATTTTGGGAGATCATTTATAAATAATGAGAACAGTAGAGGACCCAAGACTGATCCTTGAGGTACGCCTTTAAAAACTGCTTGCCATCGAGACTTCATACCGTTTAAAATAACGCACTGATATCTTTCCGGTAAATACGATTTAATCCATTCACACGCTGTCAGAGAAAACTTTAAACATTTCTTAACTTAGCTATTAGTATGTCATAATCAACGGAGTCGAAATCTTTGCTGTAATCAATTAATGTCAGAAGGGTGATTTGCCTAGAGTCCAAAGAACACTGTATGACATCGGTAACGTTAGTTAGTGCAGTACAAGTACTGTGTTGGTATCTGAAACCAGTCTGTAAGTGGTTTAACAGGTTATGTTGATTCACATGAGAATAAATTTGTTCATGCACAGTGTATTCAAGGGCTTTTGAAAAACAAGGTAATATACTTATTGGCCTGTATTTGCACATACTACTTGGATTTGATATTTTAAGAATAGGGCGCACACAGGCCTTTTTCCAGCTAGCCGGGAAAGAGCACAAGTTTAGTGGTGTATTAAAAATATGGACGAGTGAAGGTAAAATAACAGGTAAGATTAAATAAACAAGTTTTACAGGGATCGCATCATTGTCATCTGCTCTATATTTGATGCATTTAACAGCTTTATATACATCAACAGGCGATACTTGTCTGAAAAACAGTTTGTTTTCAATGTTTATACTGTCACAACTGCTTTCATTTATAGCATTTATAAGGTCAATTTTAACCGCATTATTTTCAAGCTTGCCCTGTAGCTGAGAAAAATGACCATTTAGCTCATCAGGTGTAAATATAACAATCACTTTAGAAAACTTTGGCGGCATAGCCCCCATGGCACGCAAATTTTTCCACATGGCACGTACTGACAGCTTCCCATCTAACTTGCCATAGTATTTAATTTTACAATTTATAATTAGCTGTGTACATTTATTTCGGAGTGATTTATATTTTTGGTGCAACTCATCAGAAATATAAAGTTTTGCCTTTTTTTGCTGTTTTGTATTGCCTAAATGCAGAGTTACGTTGTGAAATGTGCGATTTAATGTCCTGGTTTAGCCACGGAGCAGGTGAGCGAGTGACACGTTTAGCAACCAAGGGAGCAAACTCATCATATAACTTTTTCATCCACGGTAGCCATGTCAACTACTATGTATTACAGATTATTAAAAAACACTTTGTATTTGCCACAACTTTCGTTAATTTTTTTTTATTTTTAACTGTTCTGGACAGTATTCAAACTTCAATATAATTTTATATTAATGACGGCCATGTATTTTTAGCTCCATATGCAGATAACAAGAAATCCATTTAGATCACTTTATAAATAATTATGAACATATTTTAAGATCCAAATTTATCTTTCAAAATGCGGTTTACCAAATTGATTTACGATAGACAACTGTACAAACGAGGCATCTCGATTTCTAGTAAGTCAGATGCCACCATATTGAATTCTGAGAGTTGATAAAAGGTATTCGTGTGGTACCCGGTATATCATTCATGTACAGACCTTAAAGAAGAAATATCAGCAAATTAAAAAAGTAATTAGGAGATAACAGACTTATAGATATAAGTGTACATACACTCACTTGACAGAATTTCGGACCTAAGTTTATTGTGGCCCTCAAACAAGCCACGTTTCACCGTTGTACAACTATGTAACACACAAAACATATAACTCTCAAATAAAATAATGTTAGCTGAGTTATACAATAAGAACAGTGGAAAATGTATTACTCGAGCGACTAAGGTTTTGGGGAAAAATTTAGGAAATTAAATAAATAAAACTGTATTTTATTAAATGTGTATTGCATATATTTAGGCCTAATTATTTAGTTTATAAAATATTTGGCTTTTATAAATCTCGGACAGTAAAATACCTCTGTTGAGAGTTCATTACATTAAAACATTTTTGAATAAATAACTTTGACTTCAGCATGTGGTAAACAAATGTATGACAGTAAATAAAAAGTAAGCAACTGAGAGACAATATTTTTTTGTGTGTTTTGAAATGGTTTCAAAATAAAATATAAATAAATACTATTTCAACATATAAACAATTCCTTCTATGTAAATCATTTTTTTTGTATTTAAACTTGTTCTTCCTTTAGACCAACAGACTTGTACATTAATGCTAGACATTACATAATCATAATAACTGAAAGACAAATACTTAGAGTTTGTTGTGCCTAAGCATAATCCGGGTTTAGCTGTCTCTCGTCTCGAATTTATTCAAATAATGGACTCCAGATAATCTGTTGTCTTGAAACACGACGGATTCAGTACCCGATATTAGATTGTCGTAAACCCGACACTGACGTGCAGTAAAACCGACTTAAATATTGAAAGATTAACTGCGGCAACTAAGCTATTTGGATGAAAACAAACTATTACATTCTAAACAGTAGGCCATCTCCACGACCAACTAACTTAAAGCTAACTTGGCTGTACATTTACTCAAATAGACTGACTACATGTTTAACTTTCTAACTGCCAAGTGAAATGCTTTGCCTACCCGTTACTGACTACCTCACTACGTCGCATGTTCACTGGCCGAGAGAATGGCTTCGGGAGGAATTCCGCACAAGAATGTCCTCGAGACAAACTTTGGCACTAATATAAAAATCGGTCTGAAAACGTGCCTTCACGAACACATGCAAACATAGCGCATACAGGCCTTGCAGTCCTGCCAACTGAGCATTACATTAACTCCTTATAGGCCGTTCACGATAAAATGAGCACTGCATCAAGTTTTCTTTCAGCCGTTTTGCAGACATCTTTACTATTTTTAATATGAAAATTTTCAGATAACTATAAACCCGTGTTAGCATTTCAACACTCTCAAATGTTAACATATGAAGAGTCCACTGCAAAAATGATGGATGTCACTAGGAATGAATTTTGAAGTAGATCAATTAGAAAGTTCGAAAACGCTCTACTGAAACAGTGTAGGCCTACGTTGAAATGAAAACTGCTGTTTCTCATTAACAGTTAGCGTTTATGCTATGAAATTCGTGATTGATTGTACATCCATAGCGCTTTGTATTTCTATTCAAAACTCATTTTGGGCGAAAAAGTGACATCCATCATTTTTGCAGTGGATTCTTCATATGTTGGCCAAATAAAATATATTTTAATTAATTACATGTTCTGCTGAGTGCTCAGTTTATAGTGAACAGTCTACAATATCTAGGCTATACATGTCCAGATGAACAAAACACACAGATGGGGAGGGGGAAGTAAACCAGTTCACGAAAGCTGCTTGCGAATAGCTGGTACATATAGGCTAGTTTGTCCTAAAATCGTTTATCCTGATCGTTTGAAAAAGGCCTTAAGGGCGTCGTCTGCCTGGAGCAGATTTGGGCTTTTCTCTTCTAACTGTTAGGTTGGGCGTACACTGAGACGCAGGTGGCGCAGGGCAGCACACTGCGTCGCACGTGCGTAGTAAACTGTGTTTCGGACACTGTGCGGCGCAGGTGGAAGCAGGTGCAGATCTGCGCTGCCCTGCCCTACCTCTCAATGTACGCTGCTACATTGACATGTGTGGGACACAGAAACTGTGCTGTCCTGCTCTATCCTGTCCTGCTCCACCTGCGTCTCAGTGTACGCCCAGCCTAACAGTTAGTAGAGAAAAACCCAAATAGTGAATGTGAAAAGTTGCATGTTACGTTTTTAAGTACGACATTGTAAACTCTCAGTAAATAACGTTGTTTGCAGGCAAGTTTTCCTAATTTCAAAAAATGTATTTGAATAAATATGCTGAAATTTGAACTAATTTTAAAAAATTCAATAATTTTTTTAACGCTAAAATAATTTATTTTATGGTTTCATATACGAGACCTCGTTATTCGCCGGAAATTAAAAAATCATAAGAGCAAAATTAAGTCACAATTTATGTATAAAATAGGAAAAAAATATCTGGTGCAAATATTAAAAATTACAGTATGACAGTGTAAGTTGTTGTAGACCGTGCCCTCAATAGTTTCTACTTTTTTTGGTGATATTATTTTTTACGCCTAAACGCCAGCAGATATCAAAAGCCTTGTCTGGCAGTTTCGTTTAATATCGTCTTCTGAAGGTTGGCAGATTTTTTTTTCAAGGCAGTAAATACTATGGTTTTAGCTAATTATGTAATCAACGAAATTCTGGTTAATCGCCTTTTTAACTGAAACTGTATAATTTCTTGTTTTGAAAAAAAATAGCTATCTCGAAAAAAACAAAGAAACATTTTAAACAAAACCATTATACAAAGACCCCCAGCATCAATGCATTTCGACAGTGCGAAATATATTTGAAGTAGAGTCACGAACAAATGCTGCTCTGTTGAATATTATCCATTGTACGTTTCAACGTTGTGTCGATTTGTTATTTTTCTGCTCGTGTCTGATATCTACTGTGACTTTGTTTCGACTCATCGTTGTGTCGCTTGTTAACTTGGTATTTTAATTTTTTTTATAATTTTATTATTTTTTTATTACCTGTTTGTTTATTTTTTTTATTTGACCCTAATCAATATTTCGGAATTTCATGTTGTATGTGTAACCTGTTGACTTAAGCGAGCTCTGCTTATTTATGTTTTTATATTATTTGTTTAGTTTTCTTTAACAGACATTTATTTCGCAATGAAGTATGTCCAAGAAACTAATTCCAGTCATGGTCCACTACTTCAACAGTAGTAATTTTAAGTCTCTATGTTTACACGTGAAAGACAACATAACATAAGTGTAATCACACTATCGTCACGGTATGTCAATGCACTACACATTATGTGTGCATTGTGTTTAAGAGCGCTGCCTACCTTACAACCCTGCCGCAAGAAAATATATGGATTTATACGTTTAATTATATTAGACGGTACTCTGTTATTTTTAAGATATATCTTTCATACAGAAACAAATTTCTGCATCGAGAAAAGAAAAATTGTTCTACAGGAATATAAATTCTGGAAAAATTGAGTGTGCTTTAGGAATTTTTATGGCCTAAATGATTGTATAGCAATGTGAACGGCACCGAGGTGAACAAAAGGACAGTGATGACATTCGTAGGCTTCACTGGAACTGAGCCGCACTTAATTTGATTAACATGCAAAGCCATAGCCATGCTCTCGCCAGAATCACAGTTTTGTGAAATACTACTGTGGCCTGAATATATTGTTGGTAGTCGTGTCTATGTTTAATACGTCTTATTCGGTTAATTACCAACTTATCTCAAGAATACAGAGACATTCTTCCCGTTCTTTGGTCTTTCGTTGATAATACACATTATAGAAAATTTCATTCCATTCTAAGACGGTTTCTATCAAAACGGAATAAAATACTTTACTACTTGTTACTAAATTCCAATGTCAACGCCAATTTTGGATGTAGGACTACACAATTTACCACTTTGTTTTCTGATGTTTTGAATTATCATCCTCCACCAACATATTTATGACCAAATCACCATAGGTAGCAGATACTGAACCTAGGGTATATTTAAAGTTTTGTCATTGTTGGCGTTTACTGTTCACGTATAGCTGCGTCTCAGTATACGCTCACACTTTGTCGCACAGGTTTTCCTGTACTGTGCTGCGCATAGAGGAAGTAAAGTATTCAAGAGTGGACACAGCCATGTTGACCAACGAGCCACTAAAAAGGGGGCATCATTCACCGGCAACTTCGGAAACAAAAACTTTTAGTTTACAGATTGGCAACAATAATACGTTATCTAACCTCCTGTTAAAATTTTTGGTTAAAGTAGAACATTTGTACGCTCCCTTCTGCGCGTGAATGAACAGAATCACAATTATTTGTAGAATAGGGGTACCTCCTGATTTTCCCCATTATTATAGAATTTAATTCGAATTTTTCCACAAACACCAAAACAATTTACGATTCGAGCCATCACGAGCGAGAAGTCACGAGGTCGCGAAAAATTATTGTATTCGAAAATGTCTATTACAATAAATTAATAAATATCTAATATATACGCAATAAATGCTTGACACTCTAGTATCATAAACCACCAAACATTGTCTTTATATTACACATAACATTTACTTTGTAATGTTGTCGGTGCATGATGCCCTTCAAATTAGTGGCCCTAACCGCCCTATTCTGTGTCCACCTCCTGGTGCTGCGCTGCTCTGCACTGCTCTGCCCTGCGCCACCTGCGTCTCAGTGTACGCCCGCCACACCATTTACTTTGTAATGTTGTCGGTGCATGATGCCCTTCAAATTAGTGGCCCTAACCGCCCTATTCTGTATCCACCTCCTGGTGCTACGCTGCTCTGCACTGCTCTGCCCTGCGCCACCTGCGTCTCAGTGTACGCCCGCCACACCGGCAGGCTTGAACTCAGCCACCAAGCCCTCAACTGTCCCGTTCGCCATTCTCACAGTTCTCGACTTCTTATGGGGCCGAAGCCTGTGAACATGAATGCCTCATTTCGTCTACTGCAGTACACATGTGTATGAGAAGGTTGAAGATCACTATCTTCTTCCATTGTGTCCCTCAACCTCTTTGTCTTTGTTGCGGGTTAGAAAAGTTCAGCACCACGTGGTTTGTTGAAGTAGTGCCACCAATTCATTACTTATGAACGGTGGTGCAACTTAGCCTGCTGAGAGCAGTGTTTGGCCAGCAAGAAGTCAGCAACATTAGCAGGTGCTAGGTTGGAATGAGAAGTTTGTTCACCTGTTAGCTCATTTGAGTTGTATGTTAACTAGGATAGGCTGGCCGTTTTTGCTTACACTATATGAGATGACTTCATTCATCCATGGCAAACTATGTCTTCCATGCCTCTGAGCACAATGTTGCTGTGCTGTGTAGAGCTACACTGGCTGTGGACCTTGTCACATCAAGTTTACTGTCCAAATCTTATAACTTAGGTAGAAGTGAACAGTTCATGTTATATATCTCCTACCAGTTACCTGAACTTTACATTTACTGTAATTAAAATGTTGCTAATTGATGTAATGCACAACATTGTAAGGTGTTTTGGAGTGTGAAAATTTATTCTTAATCTCATACATATGTGGGTATTTTTGTTGCAGAAATTTTATCAATGTCATCACCACACTAAACCAGCAGCTAATGCAGTCCCGCTCAAAAAGCACACAGGATGTAATGCAAGGCAGATAGTTACTGCTAAGCTGCCTCAAATGAAAAATTATTTATATTAATGAGTGTTGTTTAAATAGCGTATGTGGTTAACACTTGCATACAAATTTACATTGATGTCACATTGTTACAGGAGCAAAGATGCATACCTGAAGGATTATCGTACAGAGGATGTCACACAACCACACTTTAAATGCTGCTGCAGCTTTATGGTACAGACGTCCTACCCAAGAATTAGAAGAAACATATTCAAAGAATTTTGCAAACGGACTCTCACCACCTTCTGCTTTGGCGTCTTACAAAACAGATTTGTACATCAATCATGGTAGAGAATATTTTTCAATTATTGCAGATTCCTTTGTAATTTGTTGTAAAAATGGTTACATTTAAAAAAAATTCTTAAATATATCTAAATTTGTCCATATTTTTGTGTATTTGTATTCTAAAAACCAAATTTCACGTGAAATAACAAATCTGTTAATCTGTAGTTTCGTACGTTTACTTTCACTCTTAATTATTTCATTTGTATCGCGTGAACAGCTTTTACTTTGGTTAAGTAGCGGATATTGTCGAAATGCTACTTTGACATGAGCTTGTACGAAAACTATGGGACCGGAAAATATGCTGTTGTGAGAAATTACTCTTAGGGCCGGTTTCTCAATGTCTGATTAAAGTCGTGGTTAGCTAATCCTATGATTATATTTAACCTATTGATTAAGTGGTGATTAAATCTGAAGTGTTTCTCAGCGTACTTTAATCTTATGTTTAGCTAAGTGTCGGTTAAGGTAAATGTGGCAACCATGCAATGACATATAAGCTTGTGATTGGCTGCAGTAAAGCTTTTATTTGTTTATTTAGTTGTGCTGGTTAGCAGTGTTTGTATACGTAATGGAAGAAAATAAGCGGCCGAATGCCGAAAATTTTGTTTCTGTGCTGTAAAATACGCCAGTATCATAGAATAAAAAAAACTGAAGCCGTAACTTGGAAGCTTAAAGAAGATGCATGGAAGAAAATCGAAGTAGAATTTTATTCATCGAGGAACCTATATGCGTGATTTAACATACACAATTATGTAACAATAACATAACCTACAATAGGCATTATAACGTACAAAAGTATCGAAAAACATGTAAAGTAATCTACAAATTTATATTAAGAACTTTTAAATTCAGATTCCTTGATCATTGTAGGTTTTATTTTTTTCAGAAGAAATAAAAATATATTTTTTTATTACCATTACCCAAGATACGTAATATTACGTACATCTAACATAGGTTTCCAACCAATAATGCAAAATAATGTATGGAATTATAGACACATCAAAGGCATGTGACATAACCATCAAATGTTTTCACAAAACCTACAAAAGAATATTACTTACCTGAACGTACTAAAGTTTATGGGATGTAAACAAAACATGCAATAAATAAGTACACACCTGTCTGTGGTCACTTCCAGCTGTACAATTTTTTCTAGTAGTGCTAGGACAGTATTTTTACTCAGCCGCAATCGCATAAAAAATTCATGGTCGTCTATTTACATGTGACTTGGGCGTTCCTGAAAAAGTCTTGGCCTGTTTATGAAATGTACTATTTCTTCATCATCATCTTCAGACAAGAAATTTAAATCATCTGTCATCATTACCTAAAAAATTGTCATTGTTTATAATCTTCTTTGTTTTAAAAGTCCTGTTTAACACTGTAATCAATACCTATTCTTATGATTATGATAACCAATGGTTACCGACTTCTAACCCATTGATTAATCTTAATCAATACTTTAGAAACAGGTATTGTTTTCTAACCATTGGTTAAATTTTAATCGGAAGATAATCAGAAGAAAATCAGACATTGAGAAACCGGGCCTAAGCAAAACATTGTGTTACATTACTAAAATATCATAATTTATTTATTATTCTGTAATGGCACATTACAGCTGTCCGAGAAAGACTTCCGTTTGTAGAATAGATAATATACTAACTATTATAAAATGTGTCTACCTTTGCGCAGCCTTTCCTTGGACGATGTCATTAAATTAATTTAACATTTGACTATTTGAAGATTGCTTCTCGCCCAATGAAATATATTTTCAACTAAACGAACTACACCAAATATTGTAAAAAGACAATATGGGAAAGTCAGAAGAAAAACAGGAGACATGTTATTTAATTCCAGTTCACGCCGATATGAGCGCTGTTCCTTCTACAGTAGCACATTGCTCTATGGGTAGTTTTAGTTTTATATTTTGTTATTTATAAATTGAAGTGTAATCATGATTTTAGAAAATAATTATGCTCTTTTAGTTATTATTTTGATAAGATAAAATTTAAAATACTTACAAACACATTCTAATACTATTAGCCTAAGAGTAATTTAGTCGTAAATGTATAAACATCATAGAAAATAGAGATGTAAGAATGCAAATTTTGCTAGTGTTTCCAGTTCACGCCGTTGATAAAACGTCTCCCGCTCCAACAATGCTAAAAGGCTGTACTTTCCCATATTGTCATTGTAAAATATTTGACTACACTGCCTAGTAGAGAATTTTAATTCTAGATACAAATGGCAGCAAACGTTTGTTGGACCATTCTATCAATGCAGGCCGTTTGCCTTTTCCAGAAAGTTTAAAAAGAGTGCACGTCACCTACCAAAGTTAGATTTCCTTTTATAGACGAAATTATAATTCGATGGTTTACCACAACAATCACTGGAGACAAACTAGCTATTTGTACACGTAGAGCTTTTTGCGATAGTTCATCAAAACTTTGGATAGTAATATTTTATTTAAACAGTTAAGTAACTAAATTTTTAAAAAATAAATCGCTACTCTTGGGACGTACTTAAACTTTGATCATTAGTATATGCTGTGGTGTAAATTATTGTCCATATAATATATTCGGATTAAGAATTTTGACAGATTTATCACATTTATGTAAGATTTTATTTTGCATTCGTAAATTACAGGGATATAGAAATATTTTAGTTATTGTTAAAGGCACATTACAAAACTACTGCGGCTCAAGATATCGGACGTTGTTTGCCGTAGAAAGTACAGAATCTTTATTGTCTGCAGTGCACCCGAACTGCTCGAAATGCACTACTCACGTGTGGGAAGCGATGCGACGCGAGTGACGGCGAGAATTCGCAATTTGCCGGAAATTGTACGCGGATGCGCGAAGTGGTGGAGAATGTCTTTGCTCCCCCTACCCAGCGCAACGCGGCGCGACGCGGAGGAGAGTGATGCGGACTGGATACCGATGGGGGAAGGGAGGCGGCGGCGCGGGTGACGGACGTCGCGGCAGGCTGGGGGCGCGGGCGGCGCGAAATACGGCGCGAATACCGGAGTGCTGCGGAAGTTCCCCCACAAAGCGTGATTCGAAACACCCACTGTTTAGCGCGGCGCGAACTTGCCCGATCACGTCGGGGTCACCAATGTGGTCTCGAATGTGGACCACTAACTGTGTGAGCTGACAAGTGGGCTACAGTGAGTGAAACAACCGCGGCCGTGATAATGTATTTATTGACACGTAAACACTGCTACATTACATTGTATTACACATATCACTACTCACAGGCAAAGCTCTCGCGGCCACTGCTAGGACCAGACCATGGGGGTGAAACTGATATAGGGGAACGAGTCCTGCTTTTCAGCTTCGAGTAATATCACCGTAGTTGGATTGTAGCAGCACCATCGCGGCACAAGTTTTTTTTTTGTTTGAATTTTGTACTGGTCATTGCACGTGGCCCGCGTGACCGCCATTTTCGCTGCGGAGTGAAATGGCGTGAAGGATGGTTATTTCTGATGAACGAAGTGGACAGATGCTTTTTATTTAATCAATAGTTGAAAGTTATGTCACATAAGTGTTGTGTTCCCTATTGTAAAATACGTTTCGTGTATTGTGAAACATCGTTGCGCAGTAATCGAGGAAATTGGATTTCAAAGTTTGCATGTAAGTGCAGGTTAAAGCCACTATTTCCTGATTGTATAAATAGTAAATACTGTCTTACATCACAGGAAAAAAATTAAGTGAAAGTAAAAATTCAAAAGTGATTTTGAAGTTGCTGTGTGCTTTTATTTTCGTTGCCGTGATTATAAGTTACGTTTTTACTATGTATATATGAAGAGGAAGTAGTGTATTTTACTTGCATTTAAACCTACATGTAAACGATGTGATTAAAAATAATATATTTTCGAGTAGTTCCAATACTATTAATGTCAAACACTATCCCATGGTTATGTACAAATAAAGAAATCATTATTTTTACGACCTAACATATAAACTACGTAAAAAAAAAATAAAATAAAAACAGAAACACATGTCGATTGCTGTTACGACAATCGAAAATGTTCAATCGATCGATATACATATACTTGACTTCGATAGAAGTCGATGTATTGTAATCGAAGGAAAACGGCGCATGCACACTGCTCGTCCTTTGGTGTTGCTATATTTTCCCGTAGCTAGAATGAAGCGCTAGTGAACACACACGCAGCAAAGAAGAAGGAAATAATCAGGACCCATTTCATAGCATTGAGTTACCTCTCTTTCCGTAGGGTTAATGCTCGTTGGACCAGACTAAGTGTTCTTCCCCGGTCTTGCTGAGGTCAGGCAGCTGCTCCGCCGACCGGGTGCACTCACCCCTACGCATTCCTGCGGCCCGGCCGCGCAGCACTGCGTGATGCCAGCACGCGCTGAAGGTCCGTGCTACCTGCTGCGGGTGGCCGCTACAAAAATAATTTTTAATTTGTGAACTGCATAACTTATGAATTGTGAATTACAAGTGATATATTATTGCATTCTTTTGGGCAAATACGATTAATATTTTTCTATAGGCCTAATTAATTTAATATTTTCAATCGCTGCTTCAGCGAAGTTCTAACGATACTATTCAGCAATACTGCACGCTACAAAGAGGATCTTCAAAACATTTACAATGGCTTAACCTGCCTGGCAGCTGTTAAAAGGGAGGGAGCCCTCGATTGTCTCTCTCTCTCTCCCGCACAGTGTCTCGCTCCAACCTCCTCATTCTTGTGGTCTGACTCTCCCACGAGCGGCAGCCTTGCATTCAATGGTTCTGTTCTGAACTCTAATCCTCTCCTGGCCTGAGCCAAGCTGTAGGTATGAGCGCAGCATTTCACATGAAGGTTTCAGTGCGTTGCAGATGTTCGGGAAATATAGTGCATCAAAAATTTAGTGCAATGACGCTGTTGTTCTATGGTTTTATTTTACAGAACAAGTATTCATCTACCTGCCTGTACACTTCTGCACCCCATGCAGGAGTAACATCTGTGTTAAAATCCAGAGACGAAATTGCCATTTTGGAACTTTTCGCTGGGCGATTATCTAAATGCAAAACTTAATTAAGGGCTTTTATTAGGTATACGCCCATAAAATTATGCGTGTATTCTATTCACACGAAGATAAAGGTAAGTTTTAGTTACCAATACATTATTTGTGATCTGCTAATGGCCGGACTTTTTGCTACGCCAGTAACCAATAATCAAGCGCGGCGATCGGCACTCTTTGTGCCTCTCTGCCAGAGGAACCCGAACCAAGCTTCAGCTGTAGACTCGCGCACGCACGCCGCACCACCAGTGTTAATTTCCCCCAGTGTTGTCGGTAAACGAGTTTTTACTGAAGTGGAAGCAACATGAGAAATCTTGCATGGCAGGAATACCTGACACACTCTACATTATCAGAGTAATCTGAAAACTTTAAATTGGACTAAAGCTGGCAACAATGTTAGGAGCTTGGAAATTGAGGATTCGAAACTCGATACCAAATTACATACAACCCACTGTATGTTTAGTATACCGTACAAGATTTACCCGTGTGATAACTGTGACGAAGTGTTCACTCGCAATAATAACTTGATTATACACAGCAAAACATGCAAAGGAAATAATTCTCACTCATCGGGGTGTGAATGCAAGTACTACAGTAAACAGTTCTCTCGAATCTGCGCTCTACACATACGTGAAGAAAGCAACTGAAAGTTCAGTATAGCCTACAAGACTTACTTATGTGATAACTGTATTGCAGTATATGAGAATAATATGGATCAAATGTTCGTCAGAAACTGTACTTCAAAAGACACTACAACAAAGCTTTTTTTTTATTTCGTGTGACTGTAGAATATGTTAATTGAGATACGATTATTTTGTATATTTTCTTCATGAATGAAATAAAAGCGTAATTTCTCAGTCAATTGACTCCTAGGTTGACAATTTATTTTCACGTACAACATTAAATTACTCTGGAGAAACGTACTGACACTACAGTGTCTTATGTAAAAAAGGTTAGATGGAAGTTTTTTGTGGTAAAGTTTAGACGAACTATGCATAAATAAAAACTCGTTCGCATAGGACTACACTGTACATGATGGAATTATAACTTAAATACAAAAATACCAAGCTTGCATTGTTTGGCGGTAACGTGATACTTGGTTTTGAATGTTTAAAATAACGAAAATTAAACTGATAAATATGACTGAAACTGATTTATTTAAATTAATATGTTATAACATTTGCATTGTTGAAGCTTTAGATTTGACAAAGGAAGTGGTGACTAGCTGATGTTTATATTCTTCTTGGTCTTGAAGTTGGTTCTTATGATAAGTCTTTAATGTTTTGTCAGCCATAAGTATTAAGAGTACAGCTACAATGAGTGTACCTGAAATATTTTTTCACTAAAATATAAATTACAGATTACCATAAAGTTTACTCGAGAGTACATTATCATGTTGTGAGTACGTTGAAAACGTATGGCGTCTGCATAGTTACGAAATGAAATGACGCAGATAATTTTCGTCATGGAGCACCATATTTGAGACCATTTTACAAGAGGTAGTTGTTTTAGCTACCGGCTCGCTCACAAAGGTAACGACTTAAATTAAACGAATGAAGTCTTGCTGTAAATTATAATTACAAAAATATTGTGCATGGTGTATACCAATTCTGTACAGGTTAATGCATTTAGTACACAATTTTCTGAAATTTATGAGGGCTGTTCAGTCTGGAGTGCAGTACTACTAGTACAAAATGAATTATAGCTTTTATGAAATATTAAGGACTAGCACTAACTAAATTGTATGTTAGCTGTCAAGGGAATAAGGTAAAGTGACTTGATGGTATAAATGGATGAAATTCAATGTTTTATTTTATTGGTGATGATATGTTATTCCGGTGTGGTGTATTGGAAACGAATAGGGCCTACCTACAATTTTTATTCGGTTTGGATGGAGATGTAAAAATTAATTTCCTAGCATAATTGTACATTAATGCTTATTTAACATGAGAGTTTTGTGTGTATGTGTAGTTTTAAACTTGTATGAACTAGCTCTACATGTGTGTGTGTTTTGCTGTGTGAATTTGAGTGTAATAAAATTCTGTATGACTGAGGTATGATAGGTACAGGACCGAAGATATAATGGTTAGAAAGTATTATCTTTTAAGATTAGTATTGGACATCCAGGTATTGTTTTAAGAGAATGTATGTATAGTATGATTTATATTGTCACGGAAATAAATTTTTTAGTTTTATTTTCGTCGGTGCGTTGCGCGTGGTCTGTTGCAATGGAGTTTCGTCAGAAGCGGACCACTGCTGACCGATTGTTGCGACATACGGCTGGGCTGCAGACCCGGTGTCGTCGTGGGATGGGTGGTGTTGTTTTAGGGCGTTGGTCACCAAGTAGCACTGTCATTGTCGTCTAGATCGTTGCCAGAGTGAAACCTTTCCAGCGAGACGACTTCAGAGATGGTTCTACTGAGAGTCAAAGTCAGTAAGTCAATGCTGGGTGGGGCTCCTACCCCACCCTGCCATCTAGATTAAGTATTAGTCGGATCTTAAGCACGTAACGTAAATGTAAGCTGTAAATATAATTAAGGTTTAAATAAAACCTTAGTTCGGGAACACCCAGGCCGCGGACTAGTCCACGCACCTTTCGTCTGTACTAGTACAACAAGTTTGTTGTTTTATTTCATGTAAATTGTATCGTCGGAATTTAATTTGTTAATAATTTTAAAATACGCCAAGATAAAGTTTGTTATTATTTCAGATATTAAATTATTTATAATAATTATTAATGTAACGGAAATTTTGAAACCAAAGCTACAATTTTGTTGTAATATATTTTGATACTTTTATAAGATTTTACCGTTTGATATCTAATTATTTTATTTATTAGTTTGTCCCCCATACGTTTATTGGTTGTCAAGGAAAGCGTCGTGTGGAAACGCTGGCGATCTATGTTAAGTAGTATTAAGTATTTTAAAATTCCCATATGCCTACTTCCTGTACAGGGAGATAGCTTATATACGTATTCAGAGTCATAGAATTAATTCCTGTCGCAGTTTTCTGAGTTCTTTAAGGTATTTTTATGTATTTGTTTTGAAGTAAGTTATTTTTGCTAAGCGAGTTTTGCTCTACCCATGTGTTGTTACACTCCCCCTGTAACTTTCGTGCATTTCACACTAATCTGTATTTAGTTTTTAAAATAATTGCCCGACAATATACTAATATATTTTCGAAAATGTTATATTTAATTAATGAAATGTATTTATTTTATAATGATGAAACATCTTAGCGTAGTTAGATATTGTTGCGTGCCATGTTTCTGGAGGCCAGTGGTCGGCGGCTGTTTCGTAACACCTTGAGGGCTGGCCGATGACTCAAAGCCCGGGTGGCTCATAGTGGGAAACCCGCCGAAACTACGTCATAGATACCTGTCCCAACTGCGTCTTAACCCTTCGAGGGTGGCCGACGTGACTACAAGCACATCCGAAACATGATGAAATATCTATTTTTAGACCCCTGTAATGCGGGGAACACCCGACTGTCTGGGCTAGTATAAAACCACAGAATCGGCACATTTGAGAGGAGTTCGCTATTGGTAGTGCTAGAGGAAGGTGCTACGCCCGTGGAGAGAGACTGGTGAAGACATCTTGGTGACGTCAAAGTCTACTGTGAGGCGGCAGGCGGCTACCTGCGGAGCAGTGTTGGCGACACAAGATGACTGCTGCGGCGGGCTGACAGGCGAAGAGGAGGTGCGCGACTGGAGTCGAACAGAAGACCTCAAGAGTGAAGACAGCGGTGCACTCGGGGTGCTGCGCAGCACATGGTGAGCCATCACCACTTCGGACTGATAAGGTTGTACATTGTCATTATTAGAAATACTGTTGATTGGATAAATGACTGAATTTTATTGTGATTTATAGTGTTTAATTAATTGATGGTATACTTTTCTTGTGCTTTA
>PNEQ01010432.1:0-22168 GCA_003012365.1 Medauroidea extradentata | reverse complement strand
AATAGTTTTTACTCCACGCAGACGCATCGCTCACTCAAGTAGGAGAGAGACGGATGTCGAACGCTGCCGAACGCAAAGGCCGATTGTACTTCTTTGTCGCTCGTTCCGCGCTCTCGCTTGCACTTCAAGCCTTACATGGAACGCCTCAGAGCGAGGTAACGCCGCATGAGTCATGTTTTTTTCGTGCGTGCAGCCGGCTTTATCGAATTATAAGACGTTGTCACGTCAAAAATATTTTCTAACCTGTTATATCTGAAAAACTACTCACGGAATTCGTGTGAAGCTACTTTAGAAACATGTAATGGGCTTTTATTAAAACTTTCTACCAATAAAAAGGTGGGGTCACCACTGAAAGTGTCAGACAGGTGAGTGGTCTACGACACGAAAGTACGCCGTTTTATTGTCTGTTGGTAGAGGCGATATCGCGCCAGATGAGCCAGTCAACATGGCCCTTGGTGCCGTGCCTCACTCACACAAACACACGGCCAGTAGGCGGGCGCTTAAACGTCTTGGGTGGCTGGCTGATGAGTGTAAAACAGTTTTAAAGTTTTGCTTACCTTAAGGTATAGTTGTCAAACTTAGATGTGGAAGGATTAGAGAGGGATGTGTCATGCACGGTGTGCTCTTGCTGTAAACACGGCCCTGACCTCGTTCCTTGAATTTCGATCGAAAATAGACAAAGTGAAGGAAGCGAAGCGTTAAACAAACATCCCGTCAGTAGCACGCAATGGTGCTGCAGTAGACAATAACGTCGCTTCATAGACGATTATTGATTATTTAATTTTTTTAAATACCTTCCGGACTATAGCCGTTGTGTTTGTTGTCAGATGATAGGTTGACCAGGGCCACAGAATAGGTCTGGACACCGGGGTTGAAAAATGACCTGTATATGACTGATTGGCGCCACTGGTACAGTGGTGTTGTAATATTGCGCAAAGAAAATTACGAGTAACTAATTCTTGTCGTAGCCACTAGGGGCATTAGTTGTATGGTGGCGCTTTCAGGCATACAGGGGTCAACACAGTAGAATTTGTTGATATGCTAAGTGTCCAGAACAGTATAAAATGCCGTGGGGTCGAATGTGATAATGTTTTCGGTCTTATAATGTTTGTTATTGGTTTGTCCACCCTCCATATTTTTGCTCTTTGATTTTTATTTACATTTGTTATGTAGGTATTATTGCGAAAATTGATATTACTCAACTTTATTCATGGTCGTTGGCCGAGGTGACGTAGTGACTTGACCACTCGCCTCTCACCATGGTTGTTGGTAGTTATACTCCTGGTGGGGTCACTACACCAATTATTTGCATTTGGGAAACATGTCTGTTTCACTTCCTTCGCTCTTTCGTTTCACCTCAGTGCCACACATCATCCTCGCGAGCATTAATTAAAAGACCTTGTTGCCAAATACTGGCATCTTCACTGTTGTCACGCGCTCTTGCTGTCCGTTTTCTTCTGGGCTTTAGTGTTTACGAGAATTTCCTGGTCAGTTTTTTTGGCGAATGCACGTACATATGTGTTTTCATTTAATGCTGATGTAAGCATTAAAAAGCTGGCAGCAACTAAGATATGTAAGGCAGATCCACAGAACTGTTATTAAGACGTCTTTGGTGTACTTTGCCAAGTACTTATGAAAAAAAATCTAACTGTGGCAAGTTTATCGTCCCCGCAGCACTTACTGTTTTTGTGAGCTAATCGTTTACAACAATTCTAATGCAAACTGATAACCAGACTGTTTAGCAAAATTTAATTAATGAATTAACTGCTAACGTTATGTAAGCTACGAACACTGTGATTACAATATCAGTAGATTAGGACAAATGTAAACAAACGCAGGATTTTCTCTTGGTGGTTCGTGCTGTGTAGTACGCTGCTAACCGCGGTGGCTGTAACTGAAAATATATGTTCTTTTTTTAATCAGTATTTTTCTGTGGTTATGGGAGTGGTGCTGGCTTCGCAAAAACCGGTAATCTGTGCGTACTTCAGGTTTGTTTTACGGTGATATTTTACGCCGAGCTGTCATATACATGAAAGAAAGGCTAGAAGGCACTGAGGCGTCCAGTGTAATGAAGGACTTGGCGAGTGTACATACTGAGTGCTATGGTCACACCACGTGAGCCTGTTTTTCAATCCAGCGTGTACCGAAGACCCCGTGCATACCGACCAGCGAACGCTTTTGGCTGTAGTAAATTATGGGCCAGTTCTCATCTCGGCGATTCATCTTACAACTCTGAAAAGGCTAGGCGAGTACTTAGCGACGTGGAGATGTCAGGGAGCAGGCAGGACGGGTTCGGGCGCGGAGCCGTGCTATTGGCTGGGGTAACTTTGTATAGAAGAGAAGCTCCTGTCCCATTGTACTCTCGGCTACTGCACGTCGTGCTATGCTGGAAGAGCGAGGTGTTGAAGATTCCCGCGTCCATACTCTCACTCCACCCCTGCCCACTGACGTAGAGAGGAGTAGCGACCACATACCCTGCAAACTTATATACCGGACACCTTGTGTAATTCTGCGAGAAAACTGATTGTGTTGTCCACCTCAAGCCGACAGATAGCATACTTATTTTAGTAATCTAAGATTTACACTGGCAACATAAGACTGTGGAGGAAAACTTTCTTTTCACGACGAAGAACCAGTTTTCAGCAGTCTGATTGTGGCTCAGGTTCGATTCCTGGTGGGGCCGACCCTGATTTTTTAATGTGGGAACAGTGACGAACGATGCCGTTGGTCGGTGGGTTTTCTCGAAGATCCCTCCCATTTCCCTCGTTCCTTCATTCCGAAGTTGATCCATACTTACCTCATACCATCCCTTAAAAGTAGTGAAAAATCTCACGTTAAGAGTTAATGGACGCTAGCTTTTTTGTTACGTTTGAGGTACGGAAACGGGGAATGCGATAAGTCGGGTATAGCACATCCGTCAAACACCTCATCGCCTCTAGGCGCGGAGAACTAAACTTGCGCGCAATATTTTTCAGTGCGACTTCAAGCGATAACTCTGTTATTTTATTTGTGGAAAGTATGTGGTAAAGTCCAGTGCAGGTTTACACGATTTTGTTTTACGATTACGGTTATGCTAAGCAACGTGATAGTCATTTTTAGCACTTTTGAGGAGCATGATAATAATGTTTTTAATTAGCGGACGACATTTTATAAAATAATAGGGACACAGTTTAAAGATTGTCTTCTATTCGTAGATAAACGTATTGGATACACTTTTAATAGTGGTTCAAGAAAAAATACTTTCCGTACCACGCGTTACAGCACGGCTTATACGCCAGGAAAAAATAATTCCTTTATTGCATGTTATGTTTTCAGAAATTTTACCAACTGAAATAAATTTTGTGTTTAGGTAAATTTAGAAATATTTCGACAAAGCTTATGATTAAATTATAATACGTTAAAACAATGTTAACAGGTACACTCTTAATAGTGTACATTTTCAAGTGGGTCCAGATCAGGGTAATATTGGGACGTCATATAGGCTATTCTTGTGTCCACAGTGGGATAAAGTACCGGCAAGATTTATTACCTCTCACATAGGCCTACAGAGTAGGCTGAAAGAAGTTGGTGCACGAGAACATTTCCGTCTTATATTATTTTCAGAATATGTATAAAACAGTTATTTTTGTACGATAGTGCATTAAAAGCAGATTCTTACACATCCCTTGCAATGCTAGGTCTACTTCTCTTCTCTCTCGTCATCATAATTATTCGACTAGTGAAGACAAGTGAGATGTACCTTAACATTTTCCTCGAATGGGTGCACTAGTGATAATAGCTACAACCGACACGCACGCCTGATTTCAAGGAATGTTCAGTAATGTCCCTGAATCGTTGTTCCATAGCATTTATTGCAAACATTGTATGTCTGGGTCATGGAAAAAAAGTGAGCCTTGTCGAACACCCATGAAGCTGTCGGCTACAAGTTTTTTCCAGCTTTAGAGTACTAGAAGCAAGGCAGATGTAAGGACGACATTGGCACGCACTTCAAATGCCTTGTCGTCTTTTTTGTAACTGGTTGGTGCATATGCCATGGACCAATACAAATTCTTCACACAAGTTCTTCTGGACATGTTATAAAGTTTATGTGTTCTTGGCACGCCTAAATCTTCTAATGTTACAACATCTGAAACGAAATGTGTAAGTTAAAAGTTTAGCCGTGCCCATAGTGTTACTGGTGGAAAATTTGTAGTAAAGTTCGTTGCGTTTGTATGCAGTTTTTGTATTTTGGGATTCAGCATCAAGTGGTTTCCGACAAGGGTGGCTGCCTTCACGTGTGCCGTTTGAAAATAAGGTTTGTAATGTGTTTTCTTTTAGTAGCAGAGCTTGTTTTGACGGTTTTAGTAGTTTCTTATTAAAACACTTATTTTGAATATTTTGTGACGCAGTTAAAGCTTTACGTAGGCCACCAACTTAAAAGGCGCTCCAACGGTCAAAGTTGTGTAATTGTTGGGTAAAGTTTATACTTTATAATATGCTAATAAATATAAGTGCAATAAATGTTTAACAAGAAGTAGGATAATATATGTTGAAATAAAATAGACGCGAGTTTTTTTCTCTGAAAGGGTCGAATATGTAAACAAATATTTTACTTGTTGCAGCCCAAAATAATAGTGAATTTCGCCATGATAGCATACAAATTCCATATTTATATGTTATATTTTTGTACTCGGTTTGATTGTAAGTTTTTTGGTGTATACTGTGTCTAGAGGTACGTCAATTTCGCGGATTCATCTGGCAGTAGCCTAGATTGCTCAGTTCTGTACACGCTCTGGCTACAGTCGATTATTCATTGGCTTGCAACATTACAAGCGATAGCTCTATGAATCATTTCCTTATTTACTACTGGCTTGCAGTAGTCAAATGCGTTTCGTGACAGCCGCCAGCTAATCACACACATGATTATGAAGTTCAACCTGACCTGGAATGTATTTGCGAAATTGACGTACCTCTACCTATGCCTTAATTGCCAAACGTTATATGCTACAGACGAACAAAGAGGCCGAATATAAAGGAATTCCTTTATTGCATATTACGCTTTCAGAAATTATACCAGCTGAAATTAAACTTTGTGTTTAGGTAAATTTAGAAATATTTCGACAAAACTTATGATTAAATCATAATATGTACGTTAAAACAATGTTAACAGGTATTTTTTGACTACGTGATTACAATTATTTAGTTTTATTAATGTTACAGTATGTCATAAACACTTCAATATTCTCAGAATATAGCCATTTTTACATTTGTAAATTCTTATTTCTTGAAGCACAAATTAGTTAATTTTAAGATCTTTCAAGAATAATTCATTATTTTTGTTGGCAGCTGTTGCTGTTTCAGGGTATCACGTCGGAACTGATGATGAATGTTCTCTTTTGCTGGTGGCAACTTTTCTGTCGAGCACAATTTAAATCATACATATACTTATTTGCTTATGGATTCTTATTGTTGGGTCAATAACGTCTATTAGCAAGCTTGCGGTCGTAATTGCTTGCCGGTTTCTTCGGAACGGTGGGAAAAGCGGTAATTGGTCCCCATCGGAAGTGTTTCAAATTCAGAGATTGACAGCGCAGGAAATATAAGTGCTGAATAGAAATGTTCGCACTGGTAGAGCCAGGATATGCCAGCTAGGGGGAAGCTGTCTGATGTTAGAAACACATATAGTAGAAACACATACCACAGAAACACAGAAGACAGAATGTTCTAAGCAATGCCAGTTCTTCATTACGTGTTTCTAAAGTACGACAGTTCCTAGATGTGTGTTTCTATTATACGTCTGTTCTAAAGCACGTGTTTCTATTGTATACCAGTTCTAACATATCTGATTCTATTGTTTAATATCTCTAAGATGTGAATTTCTGTTGTGCGACGTTTATAACGTACATGGTTCTAAAATATGTGGTTCTAAGTTGTGTATTTCTGTCGTACGTTTGTTCTAAGATGTGTGATTCTGCTGTAAATTGGTTCTAACATGTGAATTTCTGTTGTAAGTTGTTACTAATGAATGTGGTTCTGCAATATGTGTGTGTTTCTGCCACACATTTGTTCTAACATATCTGATTCTGTTGTTCAGTAGTTCTAAGATATGAATTTCTGTTTTGCGACGTTTCTAAGGAACATGGTTCTAAAATAGGTGGTTCTAAATTGTGTGTTTCTATTGTACGTTTGTTCTAACATGTGTGGTTCTGCGGTGTATTGGTTCTAACATACGACTTTCTGTTGTAAAATGTTTCTAACGCACTTGGTTCTGCAATATGTGGTTCTAAGCTGTGTGTTTCTGTCACACATTTGTTCTAACATATCAGATTCTGTTGTTTAGTAGTTCTAAGATGTGAATTTCTGATGTGCGACATTTCTAACGTACATGGTTCTAAGATACGTGGTTCTAAGTTGTGTATTTCTGTTGTATGTTTGTTCTAACATGCGTGTTTCTGCTGTGTATTGGTTCTAGCATGCGAATTTCTGTTGTGCGACGTTTCTAACGTACGTGGTTCTAAGACAGGTAGTTATAAGCTGTGTGTTTCTGTCGTCCGCTTGTTCTAAGATAAGTGATTCTGCTGTATATTGGTTCTAACATGTAAATTTCTGCTGGACAACGTTTCTAACGTATGTGGTTCTAAAATATGTTGTTCTAAGTTGCGTGTTTCTGTCATACATTTGTTCTAACATCTTTGATTCTATAGTATGGGTGTTCTAACATCTGTGTTTCTTACATAAGACGTTTCTGTCATCTGTGTTTCTAACAATGTGGTTCCCCCAGCAAGGTAGGCAGACGTGTGGATGCCAATATCTTAGCGGAAGCAAAGCGGAACTATCGGCTCGCGGGGAAGGGAAGAGAAATTCGGCCGTGTAGTAGTTTCCAGGCTTGACCTTGAATCATTACGAAAAACAGATGTAATGATAATCGGACTGGAAATGGTACCTGTGTCCTTCTGAATGCGAGTTCAGTGACTAGCTATCGCACCACTTCGCTCGGTGCATATTGACAAGGATGCTTTTAAATAAGGAGGTGTGGAAGAAGTAAGTGCCAGTGAAATAAGTGGAAAGTGTAGAAATAGTAGGTAATAGAAAGACACAACGCTCAAACATACATTCGTTCGTTATTTTGGTAGGTATTAAGAGCCGATGAGGGCGACACGAGGTGAAGGACAACACAACAAATATGCCCGGGCTCAGATGCGAACCGGGGACCCCTCGCACCGCAGACCGACGCTTTACCGACTGCGCTACGGGGGCTGGCACCTTCATCAGCTTACAAGACTTCGCTGTAGAGAGCTGCACAAATCGCTCCATTACATTCCTTTCGTTTCCTTCGGACCAAGACCTTGCATTGTTTCTCGACTAGAAAAGACGTGTTTGTTAGGGTGTCATATGATCTGCTGCAAGACATGTTGGTGATTGTACACGACTGTACACCCTAGATGTACCGCAAATTAACAAATAGTGTGGATGCAAATATGTGGTATTGTTAATAAAATGCAGAAAATCTGCCCGTGAGGCTATTCAGGAATACACCCAGTTCGCAATGATGGGAGGCGAGCGCACTAGCCTCTACATAACCGCGGCCGCTATGAATATGAAGCAGCAACTACGTAAGAGTATGTGGTGCTGTAATTAGTTTATTTTAACTTTCCGTTTCGATAATATCAATTGTGTTTAGTTAAATAACTGACTATTGCCACTTTAATTAACAACATTTAATTTTACCCTCACAAATTAAACACATTACATTCAAAATACATTTTAATAATTCCAAACATTGTGTAATATTTTTAGTTACATTTAATTATTTACTCACATACTATTTTCAACCTTATAACTGATTTTACATTGTGTGAATCTTCTGCATTACGTTATGTTTTCACATTTACTGCATCGACGTTTGTTAATTTAAAATCATGGTTTTTTACTAACTAATTGGCCATACTGTGGGGTAGTTTTTCCAATGGCGAGTGATCATTTATGTGCCCATTGATAATTTTTTTTTCCTCCTGCAAACTAAAGGCATTTTTCAGAACCAAACACAACTTTTGTGAAAGTGATTGTTTTACCCCACGAAGCTGTACTCTCAGTGACGTGAAATGTGTTTTTAAATGTGACGACATTAATCACCTTTGGTGTGTACAAATTTCGTTCCACATCTACCATTACTCTTACACCATCAGTAAATGCTTAGCTTAGGGTAGAGTATGGCCAAATTTGCATAACAATTCCATAACTTTTACGAATCGGATTATACAAGTTTGACTTATTTGATAGGTCTTGTGCCCCTCTATCACCCGCTTCTTTATTGACATCTGCTCCTGGAACTTTCTGTATATGTATGCATGTAAGTATGTATGTGTGTTTGTATATATACACATACATGCATACATATACACCCATACACACACACATATATAGACACTCGTATATTAGCAAACTTTCTTTTGTAGTTTTATCACGTCTCTGCAAGCAGAGATCAAAATATGTTTATATAAAATAATTGGCTGAATTTTTAGGCACGTTAATGTTACATCATAGGTTAATTTAGATATATAACGGTCACGCATCCGCAAACGGCGTTGTTTTCGAATCTGAATATGTTACTGGATCAAAAATTTATTTATTTTTAAAGAAACGGCGCCGCTGGGGTTTAATTAATAATCATTTCTTTTAGTATAATAATTCTGCCATTTTTTTTTTTCGTTATAAAACTCTGTGTACGGACTACTCTTGGAACCTGTTTGAGGCGGACAAATATATAATTGGAGGTATGCGATTTGTCACTGTCAAACAGCGGTAATCTTTGAATGTTTTGTAAGGAAAACTTCAAGAAATGTTAGATTAACTCCATCGAATTGCTAATCAAACACTCTGGAAGGTGACAGTAGCGCGGGCGTTGGGTCGACGTGAAGGACAGTGATTACAACAGCTACCTGCGCTTCCAACACGTTGCAGCGAGTTTCGACTGGTTTTTGACGAAACAATTTAACGCGCGTTATATTTGTTTATCTACGGAAAGAACACACACTTCAAAATATGTCGCTATGATGTAGTTTTAAAAACTCTCCACGTTTATTAGAAAAGTTATTTTCAGGCCCCTCAAAAAGGGCAAGTAATGGCTTTTCCAGACTGTCGTATCTGGAAAAATAACAACCGGATTAGAAAAAGCGTTAGTCACTGAACTATGCTGCCCACAAATAAGATAGTTTGGTCACCGCTTAAAGTCCCATAGGAAAAAATATAATAGTTGAGCTCTATACGCCTGCTGAGTGGTTTGCGCGGAGAGGCAATAATGCATTACGTACGCCGGTCAGCGGCACCCTTACCACTCCATCGAATTTTCGCCTCACATATACAAAAACAATCTACCTAAAAAGGGGGGAGGGGGCTAGATAGGATATTTGCGAGGCACAAAATCTATGGAGCGCTACGTAAAAGTTACACTGCCCGGCATAGTACCACTTACACGTACAAACCACGCAACTGATCTGCACGGATTTACAATTGGATGGAGTTATGCAGAAAGGAACCAATCCATAAAGTAATTTATTTTGAGATAATCGTTTAAAGTAGAAGCGGAAGGTAAGACGAATGCCCTAGAAAAAGAACAAGTATTAAATTATAATGTTTTAAGAAAAATAAGAATCCAGAAAAGTTGTTTTACAAGGTTTATGTGGACATCGTAGACTTTGACCTTGAATATCTGAGCTCCAGTGATATGTGGAGTGGTTCCCTTCTACATAACTCCATCCAAATACTCATATTTCTATGGAACTTTAAACGGTGACAGTACAACTTTATTTGTGGAAAGTATGGTTTAAAATCCAACGTACATTTATATATTTCATGTTTTCAAGTTCGGTTGGTATTTTCCAACAAACGGCAGCCTGAAAAAAAATGTATTTTTTTAATGAATTTTGAGAAGCCCAAAAATCAGGTTTCTGGAAAGCGTGCCGAATTTTCAAACTAATAGCCAGATGGTATGAAGTTCGTGTTTTTGTGGTAGATGCACAAAAGTAATGTACAGATTCGTCAAGAAAGGAATAATCGCAACTCTATGCACCTCATGTGAAACGCAGGTAGGTGCCTTCTTCAATATGAAGCATTGGGCCACTTGAATGCTCTTCACAGAAGGCTTTGCTTGTAGAGTTTTGTATGTATTCTCTTTTTACGCGAAACAGTTTACATGCTTCCAGTATGTTAATACAGTAAAATAACTCACACTTCCAACTATATTTCTGCAGTGAAAAAATATCTTTGTGGTCACCGCAAAATATTTTTTTCATTATGGACTTCACCAAAATTTTTGTGTTGACCACAAATATATATTTTTGCTGACCTTAGTAAAGTCTTGCAGAGGCTACTAATATATTTTTAACCACTACAAAAATTTGATGAGGTTCATGTTGACAAAACATTTTGTGGTCACCTATTTTTTACGTGGGTTTTTAAAAATGCAGCTTGTTATAATACACACATGTTTTGCGACCTCTCGAAATTGCTAAAACCAACCTTTTGATATTGCTGTATCTAGAAATCTACCAACATTATACGTAAAACAGGAATAGGCCTATAGAAGCTTTATTTTTTAACTCCCGCCGTACTTTTCATTAATAACTTTATGAATGTTACCCCCTAAGGCTGCCGCTTGGCTGGTGCTTGAACTGCGTGCAGCGTGTTCGTATTTACGTTTCTTTCTCAGAGACCAGTAAATGGGCTTCCACAGTGCTTATCTATGAAAAGAAAACGCATTTCAGACTAATTGTGAAAATTACTTTTAAGACACCACGCATATTGGAAGCAATATTTTATAGCCCCCAAACTTTGCTAAAATCGGCGTTGTTAGACGGTTGTTTCTCAAGATATATATACAGGTTTCGTTAGAAATTGGAGTCTAAGTGTACATTGGACTTTGTTGCTGCAGTTACAGGTTTAAAAAATAGATAGGGTACTCGTTTAAGTTCCACAGTAAAACCGTTACGACGGGAACACTGCGCGCGCGTAGAGACGTAATCACAGTACGTACATGTGCCGCCCGGCGTTACTCGTAGCGCTTAACCGATTTTTCGCCTGACACACACAAACATGCCCTTCAGGCGGCCGCCTTAATAATATAGTTAAGGGCACGCATACACCAATTTTCACCGTCTATTTTTATTTTTGTACCGGATACTTTTTTTTTTCTTATTTTAGACATAAATTGTGACTAGATTTTGCTCTCATGACGTTTTTTTTATCTTACATAGTTTTTGCGTAATGACTCTTGAACGTCAAAATTTGCATGGTACGGTTTTATGTGCGCCACTAAAACCAACCGACACTCCAAACTGAAACAATTTACAGTGAATAACGATGTTGTAGGCTAGAACGTCTTCTGAACAAAATTAATTTTTTTTTGTATTTTTAAAAACTTCTTGAGTTTTTAATATTTTAATTTCAAATTTCAGAAATTTTTTTCAGTGCAAAAGTATTTTTTTTTTTATGTAGGAGACGTATGAGAGATAAAAAAATTCATAAGAGCAAAATTTTGTCGCTATTTATGTCCAAAATGAGAAAAAAAATACCTGGTACAAAAATAAAAATATGACGTTGAAAATTGGTGTGTATCGTACCCTTAACACGAGGTCGCGCTTTAAATGTTATTCCCGTCAGAAATACAAATTCTGTGTCAGTAGCTTCTAGTCAACTGGGTTGTAGCCGCACCATTGTCAGCCTAGTTTCATGTGTGTCAAAATATTTCTAAATTAAGTCGCGTTTCTGTCACATCTTAAAAATTATTAAATTTTTGAAAGTGAAAAATAAATCGACGCAGCGGAGCTTGTATCTTAAATGCTAGTAGTAAGTGTTGTTTATATGTTTGTATGTCATGGAAGTTAAGTTCTGACGGGACACGATGTTTTTTGTGCATGTCGTTTTTTAATTGGACGTCCGTAGTATTGTTGTGCTCCAATTTCTAGTGCTGTTGATTTTTATTTCCAATGCAATTGTGCTGTATATCTTCGCTCGTCTTATCCTATAATCCCCCTTCCCCGCTCTCCCGCCGTCAACATTTATATTTATCCGTCGTAAATAAAAACTGCAACATGCATCCGTCACGTTGTGAGCGTCTCTCTCTTTATATCTTCCCTCCACTCTCTCTCTCTCTCTCTCTCTCTCTCTCTCTCTCTCTCTCCTGTACCACTCCCTACCCCTTTCCCCAAGTCACACGTTGTAAACGAGTGTAATTAAATCACCAAGTAAGAAAAATCTGTATTAGTGGTTTACAATATTTATATGACCGCGCTGTTACGGTTGTTTACGTAACTGATACGATGTAGTTAAACGTCGGAACTAATTACACATTCAAAATGTTTTTTTTTCTCTTTTAAATTACACGTTTTTATTAAATCGACATGTGATGGCTGTTGACTGCTTCCGAAAGTACATTTTTATAGACTGAATCGGCGTGTAGGAAAAACGTGCAGTGTATTAGTTTATTTTCAGTAAAATATAACTTTAGCATAGGCAACGGCAGTTTCGCCAAAAACTGAGTCGTCTTATGAAACATATTGATTACTTACTCATAATCTAAACTGTGTTTTGCTAGACGTGTAAAAAAATTACATGCGCAGTATATGCCTATAGAGACGTTAGTATTTTTAATATTTTATGTAGATTGCTTATAGGTTTTTTTTTCGTCTTAAATGTTTTTTATTTACGATTTTCATTTAATTGGATAGTGTTAGGAACAACTCACCAACATTGCAAAAGCAGCTCTTGATGAACAAAATATAATTTCATACTTATGAAACATATGTTTGTACGTAATCTTTTCGTTACTAACGTATGTCTCATACATATTTTTAAAGCTACAAAATATTTTTGCTACTTGCTAATTCATTACAGTCAGAAATATGTATGTCACTTTCACATCTATTGCAGTTAGTGTTACATTTCAGAAAAAAATAATCGACAAATAAATATATGAATGGTGCTGCCACTAGTAGGTTCTGGTAATTGGTTGCAGGGGTGCGGGGGTATTTGTTTGCTGTTGCTGCAACAGACTGTATCCTCTGTTGAATGAAGACTAAGCGAGTGAGTGGGAGTTTGGTCAGCGCGTAAGAGTGCGTGTTATACCTATATTTCAGCGCTAAAAACTTCAGTTCAGAATTGTAGGTTTCATGAAGCCAATTTGCAGAAATAAAAAAACAATAATCCCGGACAATATTTTTTTTCCAACTTTCTAAGCAAAAATTTTTCTCGAGTAACGTACATGTGATGAACAACCTGTAATGCCAAAATCAGGTATGTTTAATTGCGGCGCGAGAGATCACGCTTAACAAATGCGTCATTCTGGGTAAATGTTTGCTCATAAAGTTGGCAAAAATAATTATCAAGGATTTTTGTTTTGTAGTTTTTCTATATTGACTTTCAAAAAGTGTAGATCTCAATTGTAGAACTCAGCGCTTATTTATCTACGACGCCCTCTTTAACACTGAGGTCTTTAGCACTGATGGTAAAACGAAGCGAGTATGGAGCAATGCCGGCATAAAATGGCTGGAAAACGGGAGATCCCCGAGAAAACCCGCCGACAATGAAGATTAAGTAGAAGCGTTCTAGTGACACCACGTAACCGACCCTCGCGCGCGCCTTTCCAAAGTGTATGGGTGGTTTGTACGAAGAGTTTTATCAAAACAGTCTCGCCACAAAAATGTGTTGGTTATTGTTTACAGCTTTGAGAATTTCGCTTTGTGTTCACAACTCACACGACCGTAGTAAATTTCCGCCGTACAAGACTACTTCCCACGGCTGCAGTGATCTAGTCTTGTAGATGTGTGGCCGGGTTAGATATCTTGTTCGTAACTGCAGCCAGCCAGCCAGCACACACGCGCTTGCACGCACGATGAAGCGCTCGGCCCACCCCCGAACTGTGTTTAACCGAGCTGACATAATGATAAACCTCCTACCATCCACCGTATAGCTACGTGTTTATAAACAAAGCACGCTCGTCGGAGCGAATGTAGGTTAGATAGTCGCTACCAGCTGTCATCCACTCCGCCGCACCTGTATTTACCTTTCGCTCATTGATTACACCAACTACCATCCTATGAGGTGAGGGTTACATTTAGGAAGCTAAATTACCCATATTTTTATTTACAACGCACTCTTTCAACTGTTCAACGTACTGGCCTTATGTTAGCTTCCTGCGTGCATGTTCTGCAACTGTAGTCGCAATTATTACATACAGTAAGTAAGTGAAATACTTTTTAATGGAGCCGTGGAATAAAAATAAAGGAACCATAGCAGTTAATCCCTTAGACTGACCAGCAAAATTCTTTGGTGTAAGATATTAAGGCCTTGTTACGGAGTTTTGGAGTGATTTCGAAAATATTTTTTTATTGCTACCTAATACTCATATCAAAATTTCGCTGCACAGTTTTGACACTTATATGTTATAAATTGTAGCTGAATTTTTTTGTAGAATTATAATGTACGGTTTTTTAGATTTCATTACCCAAAGTACCACGTTTTTCGTCGTGAAAATAAGCAAAAATGAAGGAAATTATTAATTTTTTTTTTTTTGCTGGCGAATGGTACATTATTTTAAAAAACGCGTCCACAGTATTGTGCATCGTGTGATTGCACATTGACTCAAATTTTTTCAAAATTTTTGTTAAAAAAATATTAGTTATTGGCAACAGTCTGAAAAAAAAAAACTCGGGGACAAGTCCTTAATTACGAACAAAGTATAATTACGCTGATTACGTTCGTAGCGGAATGTGACATTCCCTTTGATTTAATCCAAAAATAGCCATTACTCTCTCCAGATTTGCTAAATGCAAAGTATGCAAGGCGTATTATAAAGCTTAATAGTATGGCGGTACACGAAGAATTACAAACTGCTGCCACATCAACAAAAAGAAAATAAACGCTACCAAGCTGAGCTGCTTATAGGTAAATACTGGAAATATTTAAATATTAATTTGCTTGCGTATGAGTTTGATCGATTAATATTGTTATATATGTATATGTATATGTATATATATAATGTATATATAATGTATGTATATATATATATATATATATAATGTTGTGTGTTTGTGTTGATGTATGTAAGTAGGATCTACGTATTAACATGTGTTGTTATTTGAAATATATTTACTAGTACCAGAGTTTTATTATGCGGTTTAAGTACTACAGTGCACTGTAAAATTGTACTTACACACAAAGAAAATCCTTGGAACCCCAGTTGCCAAAGAAATTCCTTGTAAAACTGCAATGGTTGTCCTTGTAATAAAAAACAAAGTATATGTTCGTAAAATTACAAGTTATAACCGCTTATGTTACTTGCAATAAGGAAAACTTTAAATTTTAAATACCTGTTGTACTTTTATAATGACACTAAACTTATTTACAAAAGAACTTTTGAAAAAATGTATTATAGGCCTACGTAAAAATATTTTTGAAAAAAAAAAAAATCGTTGAAGCACTCAGATTCGAACCCGTACCCTCGCACATAAAGACTACGCATCTTACCCCTATAAACCACCTTGACGTCCGTGTGATATGGTAGTTTACATTTATATGCTTTCAATGTATACTTCAGTGATAATCATTTTTTTTAAATTTCAATTTCGAAGCATGCAATCAATATTAAAGTTCAATTTTTTCCAGAAAAAGTCTTTACAGAGAGTGTTTGTTGTATATGTATGTAATTTCCGGCGAAACCTTTGATTTTCGTAGGCCAGGACAAATTTTTCTCAAGTGTTTTTTACAGACCAAAATGCCCGTAACTTTACAAACAAATAATTTTACAAGGAAATTTTTTGTACATTTACAAAAGTTTGTACAACTACAAAAAATGCTTGGATGATTTTACAAAGAAAATCTTCGTACTTTTACAAGGCTTTGTAAATTTACAAAGAAAATCTATGTAAATTTTACAAATTATTTTAGAGTGTACTAAAGATGTTACATATTTTAATTAATGAACATAAATATAGTAAAAGTTCCGTACTAAACAAAGATCATGTTTGAGATTCATTTATAGCTATGTTAAGCATGTAAATTAAGGAACACAGTAATGAAACCCCAGCGTCACATGTCTGTATTTAAAGCTGTCTTGGATGTAAATATATAAACATTGCAAACGCCAAATGTTATTATAATCATATTAAAATGATATTTTCGATGTTGACGCGAACCCGCATTTAATTAATAAAACAAATATTCTATAATCGGTAATTTTTTAAAAGTGTGTTTAACAGAAGGCTTTGCTGTTCAGCGAAGTAAGTAAAACGTTTAGGCCTACAACACAGTTTTCTAACTGGTATGATTTTAATGTTTATTGTAATTTTTGCTTCATTAAGGGTTTTTTTTTCTTACTGAAGGTAATGGCAAAGTGAGGGGTCCTAAAGTGGGAAAACTTGTTTTCAAACATGACTTGCAGGCTTGTGTCTTAACCTGTAATCTCAAGTACGTAGACCTACTATAAAAATACAGTTTATTTACTGATACAATGCAGCTTGTCTGTACGGTATTTTCAGAGTAAGCCTAGTAGGATGTTATTCGGAATAACATTAATTAACAATAGAGTTATCTTTGCACAATAATAAACAAACTTGAATTTTGCCAGTGGTATTGCAAAAATGTCAGAATAAATTTAGACCTATTTAAATGCTGTGCAGTTAATCACTTTTTTTCAATAACAGTTGATCAAAAGGGGAAGATTGTATTTTACTTCTAAAAATAAATATATTGATAGGAATGTCCATGGTAACTTTGCATGGACAATGTAGCTTTATACCCTGGGTATATGAGAACTGTAACAGTTTTCTTGTTGATAGTGACAATGAATGCTGTAATATAATAATAAAAAATTATTATTGATTTCTCTTGGCTCTATGAAATTCTACTGAGTCAACTCTACCTCTTTCTCTATGAAATGTTTCAAAATGTAACATTTTACAACTGAGAAAATATAGTTTATTATGTATGTATAGATTTCAAACTTCTAGGACAGAATTCTGGTAAATCCAATTGAAGTAATCAGCTCAGAGATTGATGACTTGAGAGTGTAATAGAATTACGAAGAGTTTTTTTTATTATTACATTTTTTATTTATAAATTTAGGCTTCGAAAACAATAAGAAATTAGTAGATTTTGAAAAGGTAGTTTACTGAAAAAGACAAACCCAGTTGAAATAATGTATTTGCATAGAGTACAGATAACAGGAAAACGTTTAGCAAAAGCTTGCTATTTTAGACCTTGGATAAAACATATGAAAGACTCTTACTAATAGTAAACAAATATCTATGGACTAATATTACTGGAGTGTAAAGATTAAACAAAATTCTCCACTATATTCCTACAATGACACAGTATCCATTGAATTTATATATCTTTTACTTTCCAAATAACTAATGTTAGTTGGTCGTGATTTACTGCAGTGCCTCGTAGACTTGAAAAATACATATTAACTCTCCGGCTATTTTCTTTACTTGGGTATTCTGTGAGTTAGTTAACACTACTCTTCAAAGTTTTCTTTTTTAATATGTAAGTTTCTAGTACACTAGACTGTAGCAACAGAACGCAGTTATTTGTAACTGCTAATATTTGGGTGGGGTTTTGGCCAGTTCACCTGGTTGTAGATCTCTTCGTGGAAGAAAGCTGAATTTCGAACTCTCCCGAGTCCGAAATCTAGTGAAGACGGTACCAAATTTACGTGGTACCACCACGTAGAACGCCGCTAATGTCGGTCCTCTAAAATGCCCGTATCAGGCCCAAACATGCCTGAAGGTGTACTCGGAAGACGACTGTACGAACCTGGAACATCATCTGTTCTTCCTCTGGTCTCGGATAATCCGCGAATCTGGACTCTCTCAAGAACATCCGACTACATTGGATTCCGACGAGGAAACGTCTCTTCCAATCGTTCCACCATTTTTTCTCTTTTTATATTTATAAAATCCTAATAACCCCGTTGTCTAGTACTACCTGCTTTTGTTACTTCCCCATAGTGTAAGCTTGTTTTGTAATGTATATATAAAATAATTATTTGTAGTTTCTTTCTACTAGCAAATACTTACGTAACATGGTCTGCATATTACTCTGATCAGTGAAATATATAGTAAGAGCCTTTTTACAAATATTAAATTTAAATGAACTTAATAGCTAACATATTCCCTTATCAATAAGACATGCATAACTATTTTCAAATTAAGCAACACAAAATAATAATAATAAACAAAGAACAATACGAAACCCTAATGTTTACATATCATGAAATCCACAGATTAATAAATGATTAAGAGCAACCATCTGTAACATAACAAGTGGTTATGTTACAATGCAATCCTTACAAATAAACTTCAGAACATTAAAACAAAATTGGCGAGAGATTTTGAATTTAAGTAAAAATAATTTCTGTATATTTACTTGTTTAAGGCAATACCAGCTAGTTTCACAGAAGTTTTGAAAATATTTGTTAAAAAGAAGAAAAAAACATAGGTATCAAAGGAAAACTATCCACTATGTACGGTTTGCTTGGGACTTTGTGTTCCGGGCAAATTCTTGCCTGGATAGTACACTTTGCGCCGTCCCTCTTTAATTGAACGTAGCAAACGGCAACGTCTCCGTAGCTTTCTCTGGCTGACCTAAAAAAAATTACCGCAACCATTTATTTGAACTACCGTAATCTTTGAAAGGAAAATCACATTAAGTCTGGTTGTATACATCACTATAATCTACTGTTCTGCCTTGGCGCCTCTCATTTCGGGTACAGTGTAGCATTCGTTGCTTTTTAGACAACTGCGTATCATAAATACGTACACATTCGGTAAATTATCGGACTGGGCTTTAACGTACCCGTCAGACAATGCCATCATACGTTACGGCATGCACGAAGCACGATATAATTTAATACAACCATCGCCGTTCTGTGTTTTTTCGCCGATGAAGGAACGCGAGTGTTTACGTTTCCATGCCGGCTGATGACGTGGACCAATTAAAAGACGTTCACAGACACGACCGCGTCAGATGTTATTTTCACGAATTTATTTGACGTCGCATTTCTAAACGAAAGTGTTTAGAAGAAAAATTATTTTTGCTGTGTTCATAATTTCTTCTTTATAATTGATACGACATACATTTCAACTAATTTTAAATTCCATGCAACTCCTCCATTAAAGATGAAAAGAGTTCTGAATATTCACGAAACAGTGTAAGTGCAGTTTAGTTCGTAATAGTCTCAATTTACACCAGTGGTTCTCAACCACTATGAGGTCGCGGACCAGTCAGGTCAAAATTGATTACAGCGCGGACCAACCCTAGCCGCTTAAAATTTCTCGGCTTAGTTTCTGCGGTAGCTTACTACAATTTGTTAGTAAAAATATATTATTATTATTATTATTTTGTCGTCATTAGATTACAGAACACTAATAACAAATAATTTTCACATAGCTTCTTTCACAGGTAATGTGTCTGGAAAACGTTATATAAAAATAAAGTAGTAGTGAATATCATGTAACAGTAAACAGTGTTTTCGAAGAAATGCTCTCAGAACATAGCAGACTAATTTAAACTGTACATAACCCGCTTAAATGAAGAAATTCCTCTGAAATATGTTATAAATAACTTAAAAATCATTCAAATTAACTTGACTGACATTTTAGTTCGCGGACCACTCAGAAAGCTTTCGCAGACCACCGATTGGGAACCACTGATTTACACGAACAGTAAAGAAGCAGTAAACGAAAACCTTTTTAGGACAAAAACTACGGCGGTAGAAGGAACATTGTGCTTGATTGCAAGATAAAGATAACTTGAGATTGAAGAATGGCAAGCTCAAATTCCAAACTGCACAACTACCTGAAACAGAGATCCTTTGAATCATAAACAGTCACAACAAAGTATTATGTTGTGCAATAATATAGCATAATTTTTTTTGCAGATAATGTTTGCAACTAACAAATTTTACTTTGCAACTTAGAAATATAATGAATAAAGTTCACGAAGTGATATATTGTTTTATACTGTTAACTTGTTTTGTTATTAACACCACTGTTAATTTAGTATAACGATTTCTTTAAGGTAGCATTGTGTAATACTTTAAGAAGCAAAGAAAACAGAAAACAATAAAAAAAAATCCTTAACATGTGTCTCACAGCCTACGTGTAGGCCTTATGTTTTGATTACATAATCATACATTATTCTGTAATATTTTATAGTGTTGTGGTAAATGAATACAAAAAACAATTACTCAGTATGTCTCCCACAACGGGGCAGATATGTTTCAGCCCTGCGAATACCTTTTCAATTGACACACTCCTTGTGTACAACGCATAGTATTATTTTATTTCTGCATCTCCACTGGTTTTATTTCTTGTTAATGCTCGGTTTCAGTCGCAATATTGTATTTTGTTATTTTTCGCTTTTTTTTTTTTTTTGTAATTCTGAGAAGGGAAGTGTTAAATCGGCGACTATACCGCAAATTATATTTACTTTGTGCTACAGTACAATCTCGGCAATAGAGCTAGTAACGTATAGTTAGGTAGCAATTTGTCGGGAAAATTATGAATATAAAAAAAATTCCCACACAGATTGCGGCGTAATTATAAGTCAACAGCTAAATCTCAAGGCCTGTACTGTAGCGAAATGTAAATTAGAATTTGAGGTATAGTCGCATATTTAAAATTTTTCATCTTTGAATTCCAAAAATGCGAAAAATAAATAAATTCAATTTTTCGACTGAAACCGAGCCTTAACGATTCCTAGGTGTTCTCCCATTTCTTTGAGTAGCCTTAAGGGCGCGGATACCGCAATTTTCATCACCATTTTTTATATTTTTAATTTGTTGCAGATAATTTTTTCATATTTTGGACACAAAATGTGACTAAATTTGGGTCTTATGAAATTTTTTTGTCTCTCATAGTTTTCGCGTAATTGCTTGTTAAAGTCATATTTTGCATGTTTCAATTTTAAGGACTACACCAAAACCAACTGATATACCAAACTAAAAAAATCACAGTGGTTAAAGACATTGCAGGCTACAATGTCATGCTAATAAAAATAAATAATAAAAATCACTTGTATTTAAAAAAAATATCGAATTTTTTAAATTTTTATTTTCAATTTCAGCATTTCTTTGAAAAATACAAATGATTTTTGTTCTTTATTTTTATGAGCATGAAATTGTAGCCTGCAATGTCTTTATCCACTGTGATTTTTTTGAGTTTGGTATATCAGTTGGTTTTAGTGTAGTCGTTAAAACGGAAACATGCAAAATATGACTTTAACAAGCCATTACGCGAAAACTATGAGAGATAAAAAAATTTCATAAGAGCCAAATTTAGTCACATTTTGTGTCCACAATAAGAAAAAATATATCTGGTACAAATGAAAAATGAAAAAACCGCGATAAAAATTGTGGTAGAGAGCGCCCTTCCATCCCAGCATTCCCAGATGTCGGGAAGCAATGGAAAACCGAACGCAGGATGGCCGGAGCTGTGTATCAAGTTCGGGTCCTCTCGGATGCGAATCCGACGTGTTACCGTTGCAACACCTCGCTCAGTTGTGTGCGCTTGGAAACCGCAGAGTTGTTAAATTATGAAGATTACAACACTCGTTACAAAAAAAAAAAAGAGACTAACCACATCAAGACGGCCTTCATGCTATGATGTGAAAAGGTGAAGACGGCGGAACGGAAGTAGGTAGTCGGACTCAGAATTAATAAATAATTAAATCAATAAATATATTATACAATTAAATATATATAATATATATTACTAAATAGTATGTGCCCACAAACGACACATTATTTTGTGTTTCTTAAAGTGTTGTGAATGTTAAAACCGAATATCAACAATACGATAAACTTTACACTATTAAGCTTTAATACACGCCTCAAAATATTTTGTGCCCGCCGAGATTTTCGGGCGGTGATACAAAATTGTTTTAGTTGTATTTTTACAGCTTTTGTCATATGTTTGAATATATCTTGTTTGATTAAGGTTGTTCAAGTGGGGAAAAAAACATAATTTTATATTTGTATGAAATAGTGTTAGTTTTGTACACATTACTTGAGAGTACATATACCTCTAACGGAAAAAAATTAGCTCATCTAGTTTTCCCGTAATGGCACTTCAAAGTCAAAATTTGCGTATTTTTACTTCATACAAAACTTGAAAACCAGTTAACATAAAGA
>PNEQ01010431.1:11136-22267 GCA_003012365.1 Medauroidea extradentata | reverse complement strand
TGTTTACACACACAACCTGCAGTATGTAAAATGTTTCTTACAATAAGATGGACTGCCTAACATATTTGAAACAATAACGGTGAAATTTATAGTCAAAACAAGTCGAAATATTACGTTCGTCCGTATTTTTGACAACGGTAAATGTGTGCCTTGTGCGGTTATGTTAAGTTCTTTACGCCTGTTTGTTTCGAGAAGTGTACGAGCGTGATATGAAAACGTGAAATGTAAGTTAACTTTTTAATTTTGTTGGTGAAAATGTCTGAACGGTCGATGCGGGAAATTTATGCATATATGAACAATCCGTGTGGGTTTATTAAACATTGTTTATATAGGCAATTTGTCGGGACCGTGAAAAACGATCGATGGATGCGGGAAAACAAAAGAAACGGGAACGATGCAACGAGGTTCCAATGTAATTTACAATGGCGGGGAACTCTTATTTGTACGATAGATACGGGAAAAACGATAATTGGAAAATTGACACATGCGGACATTGTTATCATTGGTTATAATAGGAATTACATCGGGACCATTAAAAAATTAAGATACATGCGGGAAAACGATACATGCGAGTACGATAGATAGAGGTTCGACTGTATTACAATTTGATTCGTTCCCATGTATAACTACCCATAGCTTAGCTACATATGTAGGTATGGTTAGGTTGTACATATGTACTGTGTGACTGATAACTGGTCCTTTAAACTGTTGAATATATTGCCTTCTGTTAAAAGGATGCTACATATAATGACTGACGGCCAAAATTTACATGGAAATATGTACCGGTAATGTGCAAAGTTTAATTTTTGAGGTTAGGCTTACAAGTGTGCTTCTGACTTTTCTAAGTACTATATGTTTGTGAATTGTGTTGAAAAGTTAAAGTAATTTCAAGATGACTGAGCTACAGAGCTCTGATAGAAATAGAGTTAGTAAATCAACATTTAAAAAAAATAGCATTTGATAGACATGGCTACTAAATATAAAACTGTATAGGAAAACAAAACAAACTGATAATGTATTGTGGAAAGAGAAATACCTCACGTAGCAAATATTTCTGAAGATTTCAATGTGGTAGTATGCGATGATGACCCTGCTAGGTCTGCAAAGTCACTCCACAGCAAGAGTGAAGGTATTAAAAAAGAAACACGGTAGAAGCATACAGCATGTGAACACATTACGTCAAAAACACAAGTGAACCATACGTTCCAAAAGTAGATACAGGTAATTAAAATGGTATTTTCACCCTTACAGTATTTCTAATAGTACCTTAAAAATGAACAAAACCAAAATTAAATCTCCATGTAAGTTAAACAGTAAAAAGGGTTCTTTTTCCACTACAGTTACAGCAGGATTATTGTTGACATATCTTATGAAAATGTCTAATTCTATGTTTGATACCTTTAGACTATAAGTTGATTTAAAAATGAACCTCATATTTAACTACAGTGTACACAAACTCAGACCTTATCCAGAGCTTCAACTTTCTGGTCAAAAATAGATAGAAAACTGTCCTCTGGCTTGGCTTTCCTAGAGGTTGTAAAAGACAATTTCTCAACTACTTATAAGAAAAAAAATTGAACTTTATTTTACCAAGTAGTGGTAAGACCGGTCCTAAATACATCTAGCCAGAATAAATATTCAACAACTTGACAGATATGAGGGCAGTAAACAAACAAAAATGCTAATTTCTCGCATTGCACTAGACACAAGTGCACCACTTGTAAAGACAAAGGCAGAGATAAATTCTCAAACTGGGTTTTTTAATAATCCGGGTCTGAACGAATAGTTACAACAGCAACATGTTTAACTCGCAGGTTCGGAACTCCGGCTCCGATCCTCCTGTTTGTTTTCTATGCTTTCCAGAAATTGCTCCAGGTTAGTGCTGGAATGGTTGCTTAGCAAAGGCCACTGCAGACTCTCTACTCATTGTATGTCGTGTGTCACCGTCATTAATGACCTTGCTGTTGGCAAGACGTGAAGTCCAGTTACCTTACTATAATAATCCGGGAAACATCCATGTATTGCACTAACCCTAGTTCTTCCAACAAGAAACTTTGAAAACGAAAACCCTTCCCTAAAAATTTTTAAAACAGTTACTGCCTTTGTCTTGTGCTGTCTGAGATACCCATGCTCTTTCAAATGGCAGTACAAAATATCTACACAAATTAAAGGAATGAAAAGAATGACATAAAAAAATATGATAAGCTATCATCAGTCCTGATCAGCAAAGCACAAAAAAAAGTAACTGCTATTAACAGTAGCAAGCACAAGTCACGGTGTTTAGAATAATTGAGTACATCTGTGCTGGGGTGCTATCACCTTCATATGTAAAATAAAAAAATTAATAAGTAAATAAAAATCTCACACCTAGCTGCACATTTCACAAATAAGCACAATGCATATCTACGCACTACTTTGGTGTGCTGTGTTCGTGCACGTGTAGGTTAGGGACTCGTGTCAGACAAACCACCGAACGCATTGTCCCGTGCCCCGACTGCCACAAGACAAGGAAGGGGAGGGAAGAGAGAACAGGAAGAGAAGGTGGAAAGAAAGGAAAAAAGAGTGGGAGAGAGAAAAGAGGGGAAGAAAGTGAGAAAGAGTGGGAGAGGGAGAAAAGAGAGACAGGGAGTGGAGAGAGAAATTTTGGTCAGCTCTTAACAATGAGGTCTTCAGTGCTGGTGAGGAGAAACATGCAGTGAGTATGGTGAAGAGTTATAATGACAGAGCAGGGAATACGGGAGATCCCGAGAAAACCCGCCGACCAATGACATCGTTCAACCCGATTCCCACACGTGAAAATCCGGGGACTGGCCCCACCGGAAATCAACCCCGGATCGCCATGGTGGGAAGCAAGTGGTCTGACCATTCGTCCACAGCAGCACCTAGGAGAGGAAATGGAGAATGAGCAGGACAAAGGCAAAAGAGGGGGAAAAGGAAAGGAGAGGGGAAGAGGGGGAGAAAGAAAGGGAGAGGAAGAAAGAGGGGGGCAGAGAAAGGGAGAAAATGGAAAAGCAAAAGAGGAAAGAAAAGGAGAGGCAGAGTGGTGAAAGAAAGGGAGAAGTGAAGTAGAGAGAGGGAAGGCAAAGCAAAGAAGGAGAAAGAGAGGGTAATGAGAGGGAGGAAAAAAAGGAAAGAGAGGAGGAATAGAGGAGGAATTAGATGGAGAGAAAATGAGGAAAAGAAAAAAAGGAGAGGAGAGGGAAATGAAGATAATAAGAATAACGTAGCAGGAGAGAGAAAACTGTATTCACAACCAATCGACAGATCACCATTACAAAACAGACTGACGTGCGCATGTACAGGCATTCCAGAGTTTGAGGGCAAGTCTGTGAATAAAGTCGATGGATGTATCTATTTTTAGACTTGAGCTACCTGTGCAGTACTCTTAAAGAAAAATGCAGTTTTAAATGACCACAAAATTGCATAAAATTTACCTTTCAACTTATTTTCTTTAAATTTTTAACTTTTTGAAAACTAATTTTTTTTTTTTAATAGTTCCTCACAATTGCGTCATAACAGAGATGGTGGCAAAATGGGGTCGAAATAGAGAGGTTGTACTGTATGCTACTGCTTGCAATTAAAAATTTGAAAAATTACAAAAATTTCATAACAATTCCAACTTTTACCTACTTATTATTTTCAAATTTCGTAATGAAAATGTTATCTTCATTTGACCCTACACGTAAGTATGCGTTATCACAATAATTGGGTGAGTGAGGCCAAATTACATATGACACAAAATAAGTGCGTACAAATACATGCATGGAGTAGACAAGCTGACCAACTACTGTATACATATTGAAAATTTCATGTGACAATACAGAGTGACTGACTTAATAAGGTAACTGTACAGAATATGGCCTGCGTAAGATTAAAAAATCATGTGCTTAAATCATTAATTATATTACTAATATAACACAACTATGATGTAAGACAGATATTTATGGATGGTGTATGTTCATAATGGAGACAAGTGTGTATCGATCCCACATCAATCTCGGCAATACCACACAATGGCGACTAGTGGGCCACATTATGTAAAGGTACCTCATAATGCATATGACAAAACACAATATATAGTATACTAAACACAGGACATCTAGAACAGGTCAACTTTCGAACATAGCTTCACATACCTGGAATATGAAGACGAATGAGAAGAGGACCGTGATCTGGACCAGAACCTGTGGCTCCTAGTGCCTGATGTGCTGCTGGAGCTGTTTCGTTTGCTGGTAACCAAGGTGGAACAGAAAAACTTTAGTGGCTTATTTTACTGTTATTACAGATACAGTACGTAAAATTTGACACTGGAATTTTGGACCGCTTACATGTAATAAAACAAGGACAATGGCGGGAAAGACCGCTAGGCTACTACAGTAATTACAATTAAAACAGAAAGAATTGTGCACAAGTACTCACAGGATGGTACTCGCAGATAGAAACACACACGCATAGGACGAACAAATTTCTCAGCGGACGCGCGGTCACAACATTTCGCAGACTACCTTACTTGTAATAAAGTAGGGGCCATGATGGCGAAGGGGTCCGATCACTCACCTCTCACCTAGGCTATCCGGGTTCGACCCCCGGCAGGTACGGTCTCTGTTTTTCGCACGTGGGAAACATGGCGAACATTGCAGTTAGCCAGCAGGTTTTCTTGGAAACGTGTTTCTCCCTCCTCTCTAATTCCATCGTTTCTCCACACTCATTTCACCTCACCTTATCCATACTTCGGGCCGGACGGGCGACCGGTATGTCTCACTTGTTGAGAAGCCGGCCCTACCTTCAACTACTTTCAATCAGTTGTAATTAACTTACGTAGGTAATCAAAATATAACAATTTATGTGATAATGTTTAGCATCATTCTTTCTTTTAGTATTTAATACACAATAAGTAGTGGCACAGAATTTTTGCAAATTCAAAATAAACGTAATAAAATACTGTTGCGTGTTGGCATGGCAGCAGGCAAGTTACATCATGCTAGGCGGACAGCCTGAGTCGACCAGTGATGTCATGGGTTTTCGCAAAAATGTTGCAACACCCGAGAGACATCATTGGGATTCCCCGATGACGCCAGTGAGTATACGTGACTACCAACAGGCATGAGCGAGGTAATGTATATTTTTAGACCTTTGGTCATCAGGTTGCATCCCTGATTGACGTCACTAAAGGGGCAGTATAAAAGCCTCGGAACTAAACAATATGAGTTCAGTCTTGTGCAGTCTTGAGGAGTCTTAGTGAGCTGCGGAAAGTCTGAAGTCTGCAGAGGATCAGTATGAGTTTGTAGGCAGCGAGTATGAAGTGAAAACCGAGAGTGGTGTGAGGTGGCGTTGTCACTGGGGCGGCGCAGAGATGACGACCCAGCGCCTTGGGGGCGGTATCACGGCAGCGTCGAGAATGATGTAACATCGGCGTAACTGGCTACTTGAGGAGACTGTCTACCTGGTGATTCAAGAAAAGGAGTGCTTCGAGAGTTCGCTATTGGTCCTGCTCGAAGGAGGTGCTAAGCTTGTCCAAAGAGGCTAGTGCGGACATCTTGGTGATGTCAGAAAGACGTCTTGGTGACACTGGAGTCTACTGCGAGGCTACAGGCCCATACCTTAGGAGCAGTACTGGGTGAGACAAGAGGGATTCTGCTGTGGGTCGACAGGTGAAGGAGGTGCACGACGGGAGTCGAACCGAAGACCTCAAGAGTAAAGACAGTAGTGCACTCTGGGTGCTGCACAGTGCAAGGTGAGCCATCATCACTTCGGACTGTTAAGGTTGTACATTGTCACTATTTGGAAGATTGTTGATTGGATATATGACAGAACTTTTATTGTGATTTGTAGTCTTAGATTAATGGTAAATATTCTTGTGCTTTAATTGTCAAAGCAAATTAACGTTTCTGTGGCTCTGTACTAATTGTGTTATAAAAGTTATAGTTGATTGCTGTGTTGTGTATTTTTATAAACTTTGTGTGCTAGTAAATCAATAACTTAACTCAACTCTTTTATTTCTAACTAGCTGTCCCTTTGCGGCTTCGCCCGCGTGTACTATAGAAAAGAGTAACTAACTTTTAGTTACGTGTTAATTGATGGTGATACTATATTCACTGTTTATCTTTAAAACATCAAATACAAACAGATTTGTCCAGTCCACTGCACTAAGCGTACTTTAATTACAGAACTTCTTTTTTTAATTCATCTTTATTTCTCTATAAAACAGCTGCCCGGCTGCGGCTTCCACCGCGTGAAATAATTTAATGTAAATATATGTGATGAAGGCATTTAACAGCTAGCGTACTCAATAACAGTGTAAACAGCGTGCGCAATACGCTTGTATGATGCCATAGTAATTCCCATCACAAAGTCTTGCAAGGGATACGAACCCTTAACCCCACCCCTCCCACACCCCAAACTTTAAACAATACCTGAGTGAATGCCCCAAGGCCTCGATCACAGGAACATACCTACATTGTTTAAACAACAATAGCAATAAAGCTCAAATTGACAGTACTGTTTTTAGGGTTTTTTTCCCGGCAATTATTCTAATTTTTCTCGCCGTAAAACCATCTTTGAACTTCAACGAACATTTAAAAAAAAAGAATTGGCCAAATTGGTCCAGGCGTTGTTGAGTTATGCGCTTACCAACACATTTTGCGATTCATTTTTATATTATAGATTATAAGACCTCTATCCCAAAGAGCTCAGAGAATTGCCCACATTTAAGTTTTTGCTAAACTTGAAACAATACATTACTATTTTTGCTATAAAATGTGAAATTCTCCAGACAGCACCTAGATCCTTGGTGGCGTGGCCGGGCACATCAGCCCACTGCTCTATCACTCGGGCCTAGATCCTGTGTAATGGTAGACAAGAGGGAGAAGAAGCTTGTCGGACAGCATAAAAATCATATATTGCAGATATTATATATATTTATTTCTTTTGGTTAGCGCTTGACATAGAGTTCTGTAGCGCTGGTGGGGGTGACGTGAGAATGGAGCAGCGGTAGAATGAAAGAGCGGGGGAAACGGGAGATACCCGAGAAACCTGACGACCAGCGGCATCATCATGCACAATTCCCACATGCAAAAATCTGGCAACCAAAACCTGGACCGCCTTGGTGGGAGGCAAATGGTCCGACCATTCGGCCACCGCGGCCCCCTATATTGCTTGGACACACACACAAAGGAGTGAAGGCCAATAAGAATACACCGTCTTTCTTTCTCTTTCCCTCTCTTCACTTCCTTGTACATAAACACACAGCCAGCTTACAACTTGTAACAGGAGAGAGACAAAGGCTACTGCGCTGATGCCAGACATACTGTTGTCAGGCTGTCCCAAAGAGCTTTCGCTAAGCTCAGATGACATGGTTATTTGAAACAAGAACTGCGTGCTTTGCCTGAATAACAGTGGACATTACAGATTTTTTACTAAGAACAATTGCTGCCAGCTGTGCATCATCAGGGTTGCTACAGAATTTCTATATCAAATTTCCATGACTTTTTCAGATTTTCCAGACAAAAATTATGAATGCCTAATGTTTTTCATAAAATTGAAAATCACGATAATTTAACTTATAATGTACGGTACACATAAATTATACTTACACTACTGCTTTTAAAAACTGTTTATAAATGTCTTCAGACAGTTAGGTACTTGTGTTCGACACACTCAGTTACCCCAATCAAGAGAACTGCAATAAGTTATAATTTACTGGAACTATTTTTAAAATGAACTGCTAAGATAACATTTTCACACAGTGAACGGTTGTGCAGTTGTCCAAAGGAGAATCACTAAGCCTGCAGCCATGAAGATTAGACAGCAGAAGTCAAGCTACCGTAATTCACAAGACAACCACGAAAGCCTCTCAACGTTTATTACCAAACCTAAAGTTTGTTCTACATTTTGAATTTCCAGTCACCAGAAGCAATTTCCCTGACTTTCCCAGGTTTTCCCTGACCACTTTGAAATCCCCAGATTTTTCCAGGTTTTCCCTGTTTTCTAGACATGTAGCAACCCTGATCATCAGTCTCACACATATGTGTATGCACACAAAGCAAGTTAAGTAGAGAGATGCAACTTCTATGCATCAATCTGAAATCTAATTTCCAAGTATGAAAGGTAAACACGTCACACATACATAGCCAACCTAAGAACGCAAAATCACGTACTTGTTAGGAAAAAAATGTTAATGTTGTGCATTGGCCAACCCGTAAATTTCAGCACAAAAGTTTGTTTATGTCGTAAGCTGCTAGTGTGTGTGAGTGTCATTTGCTTATGGTAAGGGCGATGCTGTAACTTCAGTGCACAAATAGTACAACCGTACAATAGGGCACAAAATTGTACATTGTACTGGAAAATCGTACAAGTTGGCAGCTATGGTAATGCCACAACCTTAATAGTTCAATGCAGTTAAGTTAGATTACAAAAAAATGACAAAATATTTCTCTGGAATCATTTTACTAGACCTTAAATAAATAAGGTTCAACAGATGGAAACCATTCCACAAATTATTTACTTACATACATAAAACATACAAACTCAATCCTAAAATAAAAGAACTTACCAGACAGATTTTACACACAAAGAAAACTGACAGCACATATATTTGTTCTAATGAACTGTGGATTAGTTTACTTCTGCATAATTCAAGCCACATCATGGCCAAGTGCAATACAGTCATATTTAAGTGATAGCCAAGTCACCTTCTTCTCCTTCGGCGCCTGGAGTGCCTGTCCACACGGCGACGTGAACTGCGGGACCTGTGAGATGATGATGATGACGAAGCACTACTGGAAGAACTACTCACACGTCTTGACCTATACTGTTTCTGCCTCTTGTCACGAGAACGCCCTCCTCTGCAGTCATTCAAAAGGTTTCAGTGTAAACACATACTTTATATTACAATGACAGAAAAAAATGACCAGTAGCTTTAAATGTTAGTGTACACACTGTACAATAAATTTCTTGTCTATAAAACTATACCAATAAACAGCATACACCGAAACAACTTTATTCCAGAATTGTGTAACATTTTCTGTTAATATTTTTTATTTAATGTCTGTTACATGGTAGAGAATACACTAAATATAAAGTAATGTTCCACAACATTTTATCAAACATGTAAAATGCGCAACAAAACACTAAACACCCACTTATGATATCTTGATGTCTTACTATTAGGACAACATACATTATCAACAAGTTGCAGGACTGCACAGCATGCGAGTTTAAAAAATATGCAGCAGGTCATACTTTTGGACAATTCCAGTATTGAGATGCCAGCTTCTTCCCACTCCCTATACCCCTTCCTTCTGCTACATTGGGTTAACCATATGTCCCTAGTTATCTCCACCCCACTGTAGCGAACACACTACATAGGCCTTGACTTCCAGCAACAAGCTCCCAACCTCTTATGGGGACAAGGCCTACTAGTCCCTCACAATAATCCCTACCCTTAATGTGCCAAACAATGTTGATGTGTGTGTGTGTGTCAGGCGACAGAATGTTGCAGTATTCTCCTGCACCTGTGGGGCAGCACACGTAAACGCTCATACTTATTTAAAATATTAATTTTTTCCATTGCCAACAAAGTGCACCCAGCTCTGCACAACTCGCGCTGCCCTTGTGCATAAGTTTATCCTGGTTAATCCTAAACTTACACACTACATATCAATTAAGGAGGAGCAGCCCCACTTCACTCCTAGCTCATGTAAAATACAATAACAAACTTATTGTGGACATTAAAACAAAAAACTTAGCATGGCAAGAGCTGACACAAGCAGAAATATAAGTACATCAGACTCCAGTTGTAGCCCAAAATTAAAAACTTGCTGCTCACGTAACTGTTTTACCCACAGAATTGAACTGAAATAGATTAGAAAGCACTCAAAACAAGTAAATGGAAATTTATCTTATTAATTTGGTGTACACAAGTGTACATATTTACACAAAATTTATGTTTTTAAGTAAACATAAATATAACAGAAACTGCTCACTAATTTCCATTATAAAATAATTGCCAAAGGATACCTATATAAAAGAAAAGTTAATAGCAATAGCTAGTAGCGTCAAAACATTCACTTTGCTGTACCTGCAAACCCCAACCTACAGAATATATTTAATATATATACTACAGTACCGTTTGTTGTACTTTTTGACATAAAAATACAAACACATTATTTTTTATTTCACTGAAATAAATGCTAACAAACTATTATTAATTAAAATTTTGATTTATGCTGCCAGTCTAAGATTAAGTAAGACCTGGCTGGCAGCATGCAGGAAAGTGAGCAGGTATAGATGTAGCAGTTAAAAGTTGGATCTTTGGGCACCTGTTGTTTCTCACATTTTCCAAGTGTGTGTATGTACGTACACACACACATACATGGATGAGTAAACATTGTCTCTCTAATTTAAAATAAAATCATAGCCATATGCCATTGTAACAATATGTTCTCTTAGAAAAAACAGCAATCACGTTTTCTGGGACAATATACTGTTGTAATGATGTCCACAATTTTACCCCAAACACTGTTGAACTTTTACACATCTGATAACATGATGTCATTTACCCAAAAAAAAAAAAATTAGGTTCCATAGTTCTTACATAATCACTCATCACTGTCACAAAATTTCCACTGAGTAAACAAAATTTAAATAATAATAATAATAATAATAATAATAATAATAATACGTATAACAACACCAAAAACAACTTGCAGAAAGAAGATTATTAAATTGATAGGCCTACTAAATGCTACCAGCTACATTAAGAAATCTCTGGGAATAACACAGAAAATACATTTTTGTATTTTCTAAAAATTGATGAAAATTAGTAAATTTTAGCTTAATTTTGAGTTGTAGCTGTTACTGAAATTTTCCAAATGAACTTTTATAAAACACATGATATAATGCACTGATACCCTGACTTTCAGTTCCTGTAATTTGATTTCGTTAGTTAATTACTTTCTAATTTTGACTACACTGAAATGGCTATTTTGTGACTTAGATGAGCGAGTATGCAAAAATCATGGGACATAATTTTTATCATTTGAGTAAATAACATTTTATCTGATGTGTAAAAGTTTACAAGTGTTTGGCAGAAATACAAAAAAAAAAAAAAAAAAAAAAAAAAATTTTTACA
>PNEQ01010431.1:0-11036 GCA_003012365.1 Medauroidea extradentata | reverse complement strand
GCTCAGTCTCACTAACAATTATCACTTTCAGATAAAAACCATTGTCTCCATTGGGAAGAGGCAAATATAGCCACAAGAATTAAGAAAAGTGGAGTAGAGAGGAAGTTGAAATTAAAAACTCCATAACCACACAAAAGTGCTCTTTCTTGCTGTATTTTTGCATGAAAATAGCAGAACAAGTACTAATTTTCTCACAGTTTTCAGAGTGTTGAAATCAGAGCATAAAAGATCCTATAGCAGCAACCCATGGAAGAACCAAAAATTCTGTGGTCGCATGTGTGTCGGTTCAACAAATGCACTATAATTTAACACGTAAATCCCTATCTCTGATCTTGTTAGAGCTCAGGAATAGGTGATTACCTTAACGAGTACAATAAACTCCCTTCCGTGCACCAATTAACCAGTTTTTGGGTTATTCATGCAGCACTGTGTGTTTTTAACAATGTAAGAACCAAAAATTGTTGTAAAAAAACATTTTTGGAACATAAGTGTGTCAACTTTTCCGGCAAGAATAGATTAAAGAGCTTTCAATATCCCTTTTTTTCTTGGTTACCATTCAGCCCAGATATACTTTTATTCATTTTGGTGAAGAGGGTGTGACGTACAATATTTGTAGACAAAACCATTAAGTCGTTACAGTGTTTCAGTGAATTATAAACAAAATCAGTCCTTTTTTTATTTTATGTTGGCATCTGTGCTATTTTTGGGTTATCCGTGTTTCCCGATTATCCATGCATTGCTCAGCATCAAGTAACACGGATAATTCGGAGTTTACTGTACAATTAACACTGAGGTTTAGCCAGCTTTTGTTGTGACAGTTTGACATGCAGCATGATCCACGAATAGGATTCACAAACTGGAGTTTCTAACAGATCTTGTAAACAATCTCCCTCGGGTTTGCAACTTTTGCTAGTTCTGCACTTTTCTGTAACCAAACCTACGTACAAGGAAGTTCTGCCTAGGTCAGAGACCCAAGAATGGAGGTGCAAGTTTTCTTCAGTATGGGACTACTCCCCCAGAAAATAATACCTCACCAGTTCAGAGCCTCCCGAAGCAAAGCAACATTGCCTCAAAATGGTCATCTGGACTACTCTACTGATTTTGCCTCGTGTATGAAATCCTAAGATAGCAGAGCACACTACTGCAGTTTGGCAACCTGTATAATTACATTTATGACAACTACAAACCTTAAATGAATGTGTTTCCAGTAGTGCATTACCAATATTGTTAACTATAGTATCTTCCTACCTCTAGCAGTCAATTTGTTGTTCAAGCAGACTGATGGGAGCAGAGTGGCTTCCAGTGAACATACAATTACTTTATGTCTTGTGTTCCAAATTTAGGGTAGGCACATATGATTCCCATCTGTTCTTAGATACACTTCTGATAGTACATGTATGTATATACAGTCAAGTCATGATTTTCTGTTCTAATTAATAGGGGGAGTTGCTACAAATAAGGTAAGATAAACAGGCTTTGAATATCATAAGCAACAAAGTTATTAGAGACTGTGAAACAACACCCTCAAAGAAACTGGAAACAAAGGCAGCCACTGCATTTGTTGAAGAAACATCTCAGGATTCATATGGAAAGACTTCAGGAAAAAATGTAAAACGAAAACACACACACAAACACACACATATTTTTCTATACCCAAATTGTGACTAAATTTATCTGTCACAGTATTTGCGTAATGGCTCGTAAATGTCAAAGTTTGTGTGTTATTGTTTTAAGTACGGCACTTAAATCAAGAAACATACTGAACTTAAAAAACTAACAGTGGATAACGATGATGCAAGCTACAAGGTATCCTATATAATACCACAAAATAAAATATTTTTGCATTTTTTAAAAATACTGTTAAATTTTTTTTAATGTTGTACCAAATATCAACATTTTTATTTAAATGCAAAAAAAATATTTTACTTTTATTTAGATCCTGTAGCTTACATTATTTTTCACTTTGAATTTTTTCAGTTTGGTCTGTCGGTTTTAAACAATAACTTGCAAAATTTAATATATTCAAGCCATTACACAAAAAACTATGAGAGATTTTCATAAATGCAAAATTTAGTTACAATTTGTATAAAAAAAAACTGGTATGTACAAATATAAAAATAGAAATATGACAATGAAAATTGCTGTAGACCATGTCTACCAGGGTCCTCTAGAATGAGTTTAACATTTTATCATCGCACCACCTTGTTAGGTGATCCTACAGATAATAACAAATTTCAGCTAATTTGCAGTATTAATTGACAATAAACAAGTCACACATACTACTAGTAAAATTGTTCCTTCAAAAAATTCAGCTTGTAAGCCTAACATTAAAGGATTACATTAATTGAGCTGAGGCTTAGCTGTCAATAATTCAAGTCTTTACCATCATTAAATTGAATATGCAGAGTTGTTAAATGTATTACATTAAGGCTTTTTTTCCCTCAAAGATATCTGCAATTTGCATTTCTTACATTTGGCAAATTCAATGTAAAAGAAAAAAAATCGTTTCAGAACTTATACGGTTAAAAAATGGGTGCTCTTTCTCACATCTTGGAAGCAAGGACTACAGACAACATTCTAAAAGTTGGCAGACACCTAGATATTCTTTACTATGTAAACCCCTTATATATCAAATGTCATATTTTATTCTAGAGATGAATTTAAAAAAAAAGTAAAAAATTAATACTATATCAGTAAGGTTTCACAACACCAAATACTGTACTATGGGTGAGCAGAACGAAATGTTATTCCCTTAATCACAACCATAGCCTGGCTAAGCAATTGCCAACATAAATAACATGAACTTAATGCAGACCAAACAAAATATTCCTAGGAAAAATCTTTGAGATTAAGTGCAGTACATAAATTACATAGTGAAGTAAAAAAACATGAGCTGTATGAACCTAGTGAGATCCTCTTGCAAAGCAAAATTCCTGATTTATGGTAAAATATTCAGTAACCAGACCACTAATGGTAAATACAGTAGTATGAATGTCAACTTGCAATAAAAAGTTATGGCAACCAACTCCCCGGTTTAAGCACTATCAGTTTGCATTTGTAGATCAATCAACTGCTGGAGGTGAAAGGATGGGGGCGAAGGTGACACTGAACATAAACTGTAACCTACTCATAGTTATTTTATGACAGACACTACCTGCAAAAGCTGGGCAGAAAAGGAAGGTTTGAACAAGAAAGAAAAATGAAGAACCGGACTTTCAAAAAATTATAAACTCAAGCATGCACAAACTGTAACAGTGACATACCTCTCCATCTTTCCATCTTTGTTTTCCACTACAGATGCACTGGAATAATCCGAATGAGTCTGGATTTCTACACTGCACACACTAGGACGTGTTGTTTGATTGTCAACCTCACTATTAGTTCTTTCACTTGCACAATTACTGTCTTTGTTTCCTTCCTCACTTGCAGGTGTGGCTGAGCTGACATTTATAGTGTCTGCTAACGACGTGTCCGACATACCAGCATCACTCGGCCGAACTTTGTCCAGTTCCTTCAAGCGACTACGATACTGTTCTAAGTTGATTTTGCGCTTTTTTGTTTCCCGTGGTTCCTCATTCACCTCAACCTTACTTGAAGAGATAATTTCATTTTCTTTGGGAATATCCGCAGGCGGGATGCTTGGAGCGACTACAGGGGTAACGACTGGTGCCTGACATTTTTTCAACACAGAAACCATCGTTATCTCTCTCTTTGTTTGATTATGTACAGCTTTACAGTTTGCAGATATTTTTGACAAGTTGGTAATGTTTACACCTACAGATTCTAAATCAATATCTGTACCATTGACAGAGAGCACATTGCTGACATCTGCGGCACTACCCTGTTTTGAGGACTGAGTTTTCTTCCATGGTTCACTCAGATCTGGAAAATTACGAATCGGAGTAAAAACACTACCGGGAGGCGTCAATGTTTCTTCACTAGCATCACTTACATCACCAGATTCTAGGCCACTATCTTTCTTGGCATTCTTCTCCCAGCATTCTTCATCTTTACTAAGAGACCTTTTGGTATTCTTAACCTGCGGTGCCAAGACAATGTACTCTGGTAATTGTGAGTACAAATTATCTTTTACAGCTTCTGTCTTGTTACGTACATTTTCTACATTCTTCCCACAATATTCGGAGGCATCGGAATGGTAAAATGATTTTGTTGGTGAACTTTCACCTGAAGAACAGCAGTAATCATGGTCCAATTGCACGCTCTCACCTCCAGAATTTCCAGATACCTGTAAAAAATTTTTTGCTAAAATATAAAACAGTTCCACTAACCCTTAAGGTAATAACAGTCAACATTTTCACAAACCATTAAAGTAATAACACATCAATTCTATATTAAAAAACCCACTGAAAACAGAGTAATTCAAGTTTTACAACTGAGATCACAAGAAGTTATAGGAAAAAATAGCTGTCCTGGCATGCATCCCAATGCCAATTAAATTTTTTGGGAAACCCATTCTGACCCTCTATCCCATTTTGCAAACTCTACCCCACACCCCCGGGTCGGTTGAATGGATCATATGCTGCAAAGCCATCTAGTGGTGAATTACAACAAAATGGATATAACTAAAATATTCTCAGTGGTGTTCAAATATCTTTTTAGATCAATTTTCATTGCAATCAGCTGAACAGGATATAAGTTGGTGCCTTGCAGTGCCATCTAGTGGTCAGTTGGACAGTTAAAAGTAAAATGGTTAACATAAAAACCTCCATTAAAAAATACACAAATACACCAAATTTCATAATAATCAGTAAAACAGTATGAGTTTATTGAACTCATACAGGGATATAAATTAACATCCATTTTTATATATAGATAATCTAATAGAATTATTTTGTGAATGAAAAACTTGTTTCAACAAAACCCTGGCCACACAATAGGAAGTACTAACCATACAAATTCTTAACATACCGTACTTACAGCTAATACGGTTATACAATCAAAAATATTGTTTAATCTATTGTTTCAGGCATTAAATAAAAGCCACCATTATTAGCAGAATATAAAATATTGTATTAACTTGTAGCTGTCAGTTACTCTGAAATTGGAGAGTCTTTGAAGCACTAAAGGCATTGAGCATAAAATAAAGAAGTAACATTCTTATAAGCTCAACATACCTACTACCGGCACACAATAAATCAAAACATAATAACCATTACATATAACCAGGTAACAACAAAACTAACATTGATCCACACATTTTACTCACAATACAGACAGCTACAGATGTGAATTGGTTAACTGACCTAAAAACTCTGTACGAAAATATATTATTGAAACAAAATGGATAAAATTCTTCTAAGCAATTTGACATGTTATAGGCACTATATTTTAAGAACAAGTTTTCTGAATGATGGTACTGCTCCATATAACTGCAATAGATTATGACAGTTGTGAGACCACTCAATGGACGATTAGCGGTGCACACATTCTGAGGTCACAGCCCAATGCAGGAATCAAAGTTTGTTACCATAGGGATGAATGTTGAAAATAATTGCTCTTTCTAGTTGTATTGAATATTTTTGCCAACTTCATTTTTTGGAGTAAACTAAAATGGCATATCTGTAAAATTATTTTTTGTAATGAGTCATAGAAATTTTCCATCAAAGTGGTCAAAATTGTTCTCTTTGTATTCTGATGTGATGATAAATGTGATTACGGGTGTAATTTTATGTTAACCTCTTTGGCCAGGGCAGTTAAGATGAAATTAATTTTTATCTAACATTTTAAAACAATTTGAGCATTAAAAAAAATTGGTTAGAAATGCATAATTTTTTAATTGGTTAGTATTAATAATGTTAATAATAGTTTCCAGAAATAAAGATGTCTAACCCCTCTGCACAGCATATCTACTGTAGTATGGTGGTTTATTGCCATAGCCCACAACCATTATACTCAGCAGGATCTTGCATTGGTTACACATGTGATTTTTAATTGGAAAAGCGATAGTGAAATGAAGAACTGGCACTGTGTCAAAAAGAATTATTCTATAAAAAGAAAACGTATCAAACAAAACCTAATAAACTACTAGTACTTGGTATGATGTGAATGGGAAACATTACCTTTAAGTCCCTTCAACTTTATCCAAATGTTTCTTTTCTAACAAACAGTGACGTGTATTTGCACAAGTACATACAATATTAACAGTACTCTATATGCAAGAATGCATGTGCACCAATACATGCATGCACGCACAATCACTAAAACATTAAGATGTACACTCGTTCAGAATATGCACGTCAGACAGATGCAACACTAATTGAGAGCTAGAAATAATACGTGCGGCTAGTATTTCGTCAATAAGATAACTGTACACCCAATATTTTAAGTCATGTTTACTAGCAAACATTGAACATAATACATGCCCGTTAAAGGCTTCACACATAGTGGTTACTTGGCATAATTGGGATATGTCAGTATCAGCCTTATTGGACCCATGCTTTAATACCACAAACGTACAACAAAACGGACGATGCTGTTGGTCGGCGGGTTTTCTCGGGGATCTCCTGATTCCCCCCCCCCCCAACCATTTCATTCCGGCACAGCTCCATACTCCCCTCATGTCACCCCTCATCAGTGCTGAAAACCTCGATGTTAAACGCTGACCAAAATCTCTCTAACTCTACAACAAAACCACTTCTAGTAGACATGCATATTAGTAATTTAAAAATAGACAGTGCATACTAAATATAAATTATTGGCTACAGGCAATCTACTTTTCACACCACTGACAACATTTCACACCAAAGTACCATTATTTAACTGTAATACTTAAATAATGTATAGTATGTTTTCAGTTATAAAACTGTGATACAATAACCATCATAGCAAAATAAACGCACAAATTATAACACCTAACCAAGCCCACAATTTGAAAAAATTACAATCTCATAAACTTGACAGCACTTGTTTATCAAATGAACAATATAAATAAAGAACTTGGCAAGTAACACAAAGTCAAATAATTGTGTGTTTGTGCGTACATAAAGAACTGTTATTAAATAAATATATTAAATAGCCAATGTACATGTTAAACTCTATACTCATATAACGTAGAGAACTGATAATACGTACTGTCTAAACTTGTTACGTAACATACATATTTAACATTTCTAAATACTTTATGTCTTTGGTCTTTGAAAGGAGGTAAGCTTCATGCATGACGAAAGTATATTCAGCTTCCCGAAACAAGTATTGTATCTTACATAGAAGATCTCTTACTAATGTTGTTGTAAAGAATACATTGTTAAATAAACGGGATTAACTTATTGTGAGAAACCTTATTTTTCTCTTGTATATTATAACAATTTAACTGTACAGTAGCACAAATAAAAACTGTGTAATTGGCAGGAACATTAAATACCAACTGCCAGTAGCTGCCTCTAAAACTTAACATTTACGAAAACAACAGCAGTCTAACACATAGGCGGTCTCATGTAACTTTTCCATAATTCAACATTTTTCTGAGAAATGTGCAGTTCCATTGTTTGGAGCTTCAAACCTACCTGGCTTCCTGGAAAATCACGGTCTCCTTAATCCTGTTTACCGACACATGTCTCAGAAGTGAACTGTCAAATTATGGAATTCTGATATGAGATGCTGATGATGATGCCATTGAAACCACTCAATACACATTTTTATAAAGCATATAAGATATATTATTTTGTAAATATGCACTGAAGACAATGAATAGGTAGTACATGAAGTTAAGAACTCTAAAACTCAAAATCTATAAAATGCTCTTATCATTTTTTTAAAGCAATAATGAATCCAAGCTAAAAACCAGACAGGCTGGAAGGGAGAAAGATGGGAGAAAATTTACATTTACAGTTAATTCACAGAACAGACTACTGAGTGCCACAGTACGTATGCCTGCTTCCAGTATTTGTAACCCTTGGCCAAGAAGATGTGTAAAAGTTTGACAGCAATGTTTGTCTGTATCTGTATGTGGCTTTATATATCCAAAACAGATGTACCAATTTCAATGGATTTAAAAAAAAAATTAAAGCTAGTTTCATCAGAATGGTTTTTATGTCTATTTTATCCAAATCTGTCCAGAAGTTTGAAACGTTAACAGCTCTTCTGCAATATGTTGTGAGAATTCCAGACATGTAGTGGAATATTATTTTTTATAGTTTTATATTTTATTTCTCTGTGGTGTAACAAACTTTAAATTTTAACATAATTTTTAGTGTGAAAAAAAAAGACAGCATTATTATCAAATATGGTATGATGACAAAATAGGTAAGTCAGAAGAAAAACATAGATGTGTTAAAATAAATTTGATGCCTCTGTCTATCCATGTGTATGCTTGTGGCTTCATACTTTCAAAATAGATGGACAGATTTTAATGCATTTTTTATATGACAACACTTCAATACTTCTTAAAATATATAAAAAATAAATATTACTTAATTTTATTAATAACAGAAGTACTGAAGTTTAAAAAGCAACAAAAAAAATCTCTGCAAAAGTAAGTAAAAAAATATAGTACTGCACTTTCCAATTATTTTTTAAACACATTGGGATGTAAGAAAATAGGTACAGTAGTTAAAAATTGTTGAAATTGAAGCAGACAAGAACAAAACAACATGACCAAATCCTTCAAAACAACATATCAATCCTAAAATTAAGTAGCCAATTTTAAAATTTGTGCTTACGTTTTGGATTTATCACATAATATGTGCACACAACATGCGTACACTTTGTTGCAATTTCTTTCTGTTTTAGATATGCTAACTGAAACCACCTATTTTGTTTACTTAGCAATTCCCTGACACATCTGAGGGTCGAAAGTAATTTGAATCTATTATTTTTCACTTTGTAAAGGACAGTTTTGTGTCACTTTCCTTTTTTCTTTCATTTTTTTTATGTAAGCATTACACTTGAGTGTAATTGAATCTCTTGTGGTAAGTTAACGTTAAGCAAGATGACTATTAAATTTTAAATAAACAGTTAGCTCCAAAAATACCAGTTCACATAACTAAAGCTCAAAATGTTTAATAAATGACCACCACATGAACTTTATTCAGATATAAAATTAGAGAAATGATACACCAAGTTAAAAAGCAAACCTTACCAAAAGGGTCCACTGAAACAGCTCTCTAACACGAAACATGATGGCAGAGACCAAAACCACAAACACAGTTGATTAAATATTACAATTTTTAACCCTTTCCTACATTATGGATGAACTGCATAAGAAATAAATATAACTGAGATGGTTTGATGCTAAAATCATTAAAAAATTTCTTAACATATGCCTTCTAAAAATTAAATATTTTATATTTATTATTTTGTAATAATTAATATCTAACACAGGTCATGATTGATTATTTAGCTGGTTACCAAAGTCAATTGCAGCCTTAGCTCAAATTTATCAGAGTATTATTTTAGAGAAGTATGTACCTACACATTGATAAAATTAAGAAACGAATATGGTGAAAAGATACTAATGATTAGGAATAGTAGTCCAAAATGTCTACTACGGCATTATAATAACAATAATGTTTCCACGATGAGTTCGTCTAGTTGCAGAACTCTTAATGTTGGTTCTGATACAGTAACTCCAGACCTATGTTGCATGCAGTGCAATTTTCAGATTATGCAGTCAGTATGCAGCTCATGTCATAAGTAGATGACATTTACCTGCGACTATAATTGCAGCATTCTCAAACTGTAGTATTGTAACCAGCTATACAGTCTAGAATACGATAACCAAGCTTATAAATACCGTAATTGATTTACGGCACCCCATACACAGGAATGCAGTTTGTGTACGACAATGAAGTCAGGAAAATAGAATATACAGAGTAGCAAATTAATATATTGAAAACAAAAAATCTGCAACTGATTAGACCATAAAAACACTAAGACTATTTACGAAAGGACATTTAATTTCTCCTGAGACATTATGTTGAAGTTTCAAAACCCCATGGATAGAAAAGAAATACAAAATTAGCAATAGAACAAGGAGCAGAAGAAAATACATAGGTCATATTCTTCAAAACAAGCTAAGAATATACATTTCCTTCCACTATGTGACTGTTTAAATTGTCTTACTTTTCACAAAACATTATTATTTATTTAAACACTCCTAGAAGAAATATTCACTGATATAATAATCATATACATTTTTTATTGTTACTAAACTATATTATTTAAGAACCTGTACAATTAAATTAACAGGCTACACCCACCAAGCACAGTCTGTATGACTAGGAAACCTTTGCAGAAGAACAGGTTTGGACATTCGCCTGGAAACTTAACCCCCTTGTTTGGCTGCAGTTCACCAAGTTACCGAGAGTGTTGTGCATCTTTGGCGCACCAATCAGAGTGGTCGGACTCAAACTCCGACCACTTCCCTCCCACTTTTTTCCAGTGTTTACATTATAAAGATAAACAATTTATCAAAATGTTTATTTCATTAATTTATGAAATACTTCCTTCGCTTACAATCCTTAAGCATAGCTCCAGCAATCTTTGCTTACTTTATAATGTAAACACTGGAAAAAAGTGGGCAGAGTTTGAGCCTGACCGCCCTGATGGCAGCCCAAAAAATGCAGAACACTCTCGGTAACTTGGCGAACTGTAGCCAAACAAGGGATCAAGCAAAATGCATCGGTAGATAGGCGAGTGTCCAGACCTGTACTTCTACGACCATGGACTGGGAAAAAAAAGAGAGAAAAAAGAGTAAGCACTACATTACGTGTATTCTGTTTAGTCACAAAAAAAAAAGAGGAACACATGAATGCATATTTCATTCCTCTGCAGCCTGTGGTATGACATTTATAGCCCAGGAATCTAAGACCATTTTCGACCAAAACCTCCAAAAAATTTGTCCAAAGCTGAAATTTGGCTCACTTACACAGTCGAGCATGCTTAATAACATATCAAAAGTTTACCGCTCAAATCCGTGTGCGTCACATCGAAATCGTGCAACAAAGTCATAAGTGACGCGTAAGTGCAGCGTTATACTAAACTGCCGCCATGAGGCGTAACTTTTACCGTACAATTAA
>PNEQ01010430.1:0-15786 GCA_003012365.1 Medauroidea extradentata | reverse complement strand
GTGGCCGTGGTGGTCTGATGAGGAGGACTCACCCTTACAGTTGGCCATCTGTAGTGCTGAGGATGATTGTGTCGCCATGGTGCTTCTCGGTAGCGTCCATGTTGCTGATGGGGGTCTTCACGGCAAGTGCGCCACAGAGGTAGACGGTGTGGGCGGAGGCCCATGGTGTCTGTGGTGGAAGCGCCTGCCGGGGTAGATGTGCGAGATGCCCTGGATGCCGGGGGTCCTCCATGGGTGGCTGGCTGCGTCGCTGGTCCACGGTCGTGCAGCCTGGCGAAGTTTGGTGCATAGCACCGGTGTGGGCGACACTGCCTGGAAGGCCGGGTCTGTTGTGACGTTGGTGAACCAGGGTGCTGGAGGTAGGGCGGTTATATGGGCCCCTCTTCTTGGATGTGGGGGCGTCTTCCCGCCTGGAGTGGGCGAGCTGCTGGAGCTTGCCTCTAGTGGAGGATTAGTGCCATCTAGGTTGTCGTCTTGCTCTTGGCGTCTGGGTACAGGTATAACTGGTTGTAGATCCAGGATGTTCTTCCTTTGGTGTGGTCCGTCGACCGGGTCGCTGCAGGGAGCGAAAGTGAGGTCAGTCCATGGATCCTCTGGCGCGGGTATCCTTTCGGTAGTCTGCTTGACTTGGGTTCGGCCAGGTATGGAAGATCTGGATACTGGCTTCATTGCCGAGCGGTGGACATTTTTTTATTATTCCTTGTGCATCCTCGACCCAATAGACATGTCCCTGTCATTGGAGGATAGAGTATGGTCCTTCCCATTTCGGGGCCAGGCCCGCATGGAATTGTCTGGCTCGATTGGAGAGAGGGCGGGCCCTTAGTTATACTTCTTGCCCATCGGAAAGTATCACATGTGAGCTGACGTCTGGGACTGGGTACTTTCGAGAGATATACTCCTTTTGGTGGTCTTGTGCTTGCTGCACACGGCGGTGAACCGCTTGTCGCCCTTCTTCAGGGGTTGGTGCTTTGGAGGATGGTATGCTCCACTTCCACTCTCCAGGTCGCCGGTGCTTCTGTTCAATCAAGAGTTCTCTTGGTGAAGTGTGGAGTGCATCATTGGTGCGGCGACGTAGTTGGTGGAGGATTTGTGGGAGTGCCTTGTCCCAGTGGCGATGTTCCTTCTGAGTGTGGAGGCGGATGCATTTCTTAAGTTCGTGGTTTCGCCGTTACGTGGGATTCGCCTGGGGATGATGGACAGGGGTGTCGTGCGCCTCTACTTCCCATCCGGCGCAAGCCTTCATCCAGAGCTGGCTGACGAATTGAGGCCCATTGTCAGTAATTATGTTGCGGAGGTATTCCCAGCGAGGGAAGACTTCTTTCTGTAGCTTGGCGATGATCATAGGTGTATCTGCATTCTGCAGTGGAAAGGCTTCCGTCCAACGGGAGAATAAGTCAACGATGACGAGTAGAAATCGTTGACCTGACTTGCTGCTAGGATACGGACCCATAAGGTCTAGTGCGATCTGTTCCCAAGGGGTTGATGGACGTCTGGAAGTGCCTGCAGGTTTGGTAGTTAGTACTATGTTTCAATGTGGTGCAGAGGGTACACTGGGTGATGTATGTAGGTATGTCTCGGGTGGAGTCTCTCCAGGCATACCTCTGGTGAATTTGCTGCATCATTTCTTGTGTCCCTGGGTGGCCTGCGAGGGCGTGATCGTGAAAGTAGCTGCACAGAGAGGCACGAAGTGAGTGGGGGACCCATAATTTCCACTCACTTTCAGGGCTGGGCCTCATCCAGATGTAGCCACGGTCCTCTCGGTATCGCTCGGGCTGGCTGGCCAGTAACTGCCGTGCCTCATGGTCGCTCTGCTGTTCCCTCATGAAACTCGAGATTATTGCTGAATCTAGCTGTTTGAAGTTTATGTATCATAGGTGGTGTTCTTGTGGAGGCTGGCTCTGGTGGTATGGTGTCCTCCATCAGTGAAGGTCGTGGGTGTCATGGACAGCTGCCGGGTTTCGTGATTGTGCATTAGGCAACTTTTTTTTTCTTTCTCTGGGCAGTGTTCTATAGTAAAGGTGAACTCCTGGAGCAGCATTGCCCAGCAGGCCAGTTTGCTCTTTTTACTGCTGGTGGTGTGTAGCCATTGGAGTGCCCTGTTGTCGGTGCGAAGGACAAATGGTCAATCTTCGAGGAGGTAATGGAACTTCCGGACAGCCCAGACGATGCAGAGGCATTCTTGCTCGTGGGAGTCGTACCTCCTCTCAGTTGGGCTGAGTTGGGTGCTAGCATAGCTAATGATCCTCTTATGGTTCGGCACTTCTTGATACACTACCGCCCGTAGTCCGATTTGACTGGCATCAGTTTGCAATATGATGGTGAGTGACTTGTCGGGCCGGTGTAACATAGGTAGGCCGTGGTACTGTTGCTTCAGGTCCTTGAAGGCTTGGTCATCGGGAGTTCCCCATTTCCAACGTCTGTTCTTGCTAGCTAGCAGTCGGCTTAAAGGTGCCATGTATTGAGAAATGTTGGGCGTATAGTCCCTAAGCCAATTGTGTAGACCTAGGAACTGCTGTAGCTGCTTGGCATTTTTGGGTGGTTCCGTCTCCAGGATTTTATGCACCTTTTCTATCTGGGTGAAGTTGCCTTCAGGAGTCATGACGTGCCGCAAGTACTTTACAGTAGTCTTCCTGAAGTGGCACTTCTCAAGTCGGGCTGTCAGGTTGTGGAGTTGTAGGCGCTCGAGTACAAGCTGCAAGTGTTGTCTGTGCTCCTCCCAGTTGGCAGAGAAGTTGATCACATCATCTAGGTAGGCGATGCAGAAAATGCCTGTGTACCCTGACAGAACGTGGCAATTCATCGTCTTCTGGTAAGTGGCGGGTGCGTTCTTCAATCCAAATGGCATGGCACAGAATTGGAGTTGTTCGCAGTCGGGAGTGGTGAAGGCATGCATCAGGGTGTACTGGTACTTGCCAGTACCTGCTTCTCATATCAGTGGTGGTAAATATCTTTGATTCGCCCAGGCTGCGGAGGATATTTGTAACATTCAGTACTGGTGGGGCCATGGGCAGGGTGACTCGGTTGAGTGGTGAGTAGTCTACACAGAATCTTGTATCGCCGTCCTTCTTCTGGATCAGCACGATGCGTGAGTTATACGGAGAGTCGGCAGGTTCAATGATGCGTTGTTGTAGCATGTTCGCAATTTGCTCTCGTATAATGGATTGCTTCTGTGCGGATGGGACGTTAGGTCGTTTGTAAATAGGTTGGTGGTGCTGCAATTGGATATTGTGTATCACAGCGTTGGTTTGCCTCGGAGGTCCGCCCGACTGGAATGCAGAGATGTGCTGGTTAAGGAGCTGGGTAAGCTGCTGTAGCTCTTCCCCTTGTAATTGTGACTGCACATCCTCTGGGTGGTTCAAATAATACACATGAAATCCAAACAATCAACAGATAACTGAAGATGGCTGTCTCCTCCTTCACTATAGCAGATATGCCAACTTTCGTAAGGAGGAATTAGTAATAGCAAATGGCAAGAGGGTATAACCGCGGGAATATGGGTCGCATGAAATTACAGTGGGGTAACCGAACTATAAAAATGTTAATCATGCACAGAAAACTTAAAATATGATGTTCATCCTGAACAGAACAGTTTAAAACAAGTCTCCTTACCAACTACAGGCTCTCTTCATGTACTGCTTCCCCTGCAAGACCTGAGCCTACAGCAGACTGGGTGGAAGTTTAAGCTGCACACTTTGAGTTGTAAAATCTAGTTGCACTTTTTGCAACTTGAAGTTGCTTCTTGGTGAAAGTGAACTGGTAACACTGTTTCTTCTTTGAGGTCATGTGCATTTTTTTGGATCAACAAAGAACTTAAAAGTTCGGTATTTATGTTCGCCCGGAATTCTGTCTTATTTTGCCTGACTAAACTAAAAACTCCTTCGGAAGGAGAATTGCTCTGTGAAATTAGAATAACTGCCACGATCAATTTGCTTAATGAAGGATAGTTCAAAATTCCTGACGCATCTGTTATTTTAGAAATTTGAAACCATATATAAGCCCTATCACTGATGTCACAACAAAAAGGATCAACCTGAAAACAGCTGAATTCACTTTCTAATGATTCGATTTCTTGCTCTGTCAGCACCTTGGGAAATTGATCCACCATATATTCAACAGCAACTTCAGCATGCTCTAAAAATATTTCCTGAACAGGCCACTTTTTTACAATGTACTCACATGTTTTAGTATAAAATAATCGAACATCAGAAAAAAACATTTTAAACTGATTATCACTCATAGGAACTTCCTTCAGGTATGCCCTTGTTTTGGCTCCAATAACCATTTCATCATCACTTTTCTGGCACTTAATGCTAGAAAATTTTATATGTAATAAATTTCAATCAGATTCTGGAACTGATGATGACCTCACAAATCTAACAACCAATTCTGTGAAGAAATTATTCAACTTGGAATGCATCTGATGTATAACAGGTTTCTCCTGTTGTAGGAATACATTTAGATTATCAAATAGCGGTAGAATAGAACTGAGGAACAATAGGTACAGTTTAGTTAAAGGATTTTCAAACTGGTCTTCGATTTTCTGAATTTTAAAAGTGGATTTATCATGGTCAATTTCACAAAAAAAAAAAATCTTCGAAGGATTCCATTGCTCTAGTACTCTATCAACATATTGAAGCAGTTGAAACGTACTTTAATATTTTGTGAGGTTTTTCCCCAAACACCTTTTGACAAAGCTTCAAAGTATTTTACCTTTTTGAACTCTTTTGCAAAAAATAGTACATATCTATTAAAAATTGTTCAACACTGACATTTTCTAATCCATTGCAGCCTCTCTGAGCAGCTAAATGCATCAGATAATAAGTACAGCCTTGTACATGTATTTTTGGATTTACTTTGTGAAGAAATGAACGAACTTCTTTAAAAGAACCAGTCATAGTACTAGCATTATCACACGAGAATCCTACACAATTCTCCGATTTGATATTTCTCTTATACAGCTCACCATCTAAAAAATCGAAAATACCTTTACCTGTATTGTCATGTGTTTCTTGAACAGTCAATATACTGGTTGCAATCTTACCTAATTCCGTGTCATAGTACGCCACAACTATGGGGTACAGTTTTGTGTCATTAACATCTGTTGCTATGGAGAAAGGCTGAGATCTCATAATTTCTGTTATCTTCTCGTCTGTTAAAGTGGCTAAACTTTTAATAAGCGAACCCGTTTTCATTCTGGCACAGCTGTATTTGGAAGCTATTTTAGAATCTGGAAACATTCCTTTGAACAACTGACCAGTATGGTCACTGCATGCTAATGGTAGATTGTGTTCCACAAGAAAAGTTGTAAATAACAAACATTTGTCATTGTTGTAAACACATGGGTGGGGACATTCCATGAAGGTTACATTTTGTACACTTCTCAGAGTTTTACTTTTAAATACAAAATGGTTTTCATTAAATACTAATAGGATCTTTTTAATACAATCTTGTTTCATTTATAAAAAACTAATAAGATTTTATATACCAGTTTTTAACGATAGAAACCTAGGGGGACTAAAAATTCCACTTAATTTCAGAATGGCCCATACATAACCTAAATTAGTGAAGTGTCTATACACATTTTGATGATGTCTTTGAAATATAATTTGCTGTTTACAAAAAATAAGTGAGAAATGCTGAAATATTAATTAATAAGTGATATGAACCAAATTACATCCCACGTTTAAAAATTTTCACTTTAGCCATCTCCGTGCATATACTCAGTTTTTGCCAATCCAGCCATTCCAAATTCCACAGACATAACCAAATTACACACAATTTGGCAGAGAAATAACTGCAACACTTGCCTTATCGCCCCCTCCTTCACTTTACCACCCTTTTTTTGGGTTGGCGGTGTCCGAGTGGTCAGACCACTCCTACCAAGGTGATTCGGGTTCGATCCTCGGTGGGATCGGTCACAGATTTTTCTCACGCAGAAAAACTTGACGGGAGTTTCCTTTGGCTGGTGGATTTTCTAGAGGATCTCCTGTTTCTCCTGCATTTCTCACTAATCACTTCTCTATTGCAGAATTTCCTTTCATTCTTCAGAGTATGCAGGTGCCTATGGACGGTCAATTATATGTTTGCACTCGTATTACAGTACCCTGGCCTCGGGTACCTTTCCCCACTAAAAACAAAACAAACAACTTCACCTTTATCAAGCTCTTCCGTAACAAACAAAACCTCTTTTCTGAACACCTGATGGCCATCTCTATTAGCCACGAACATAAGAAGCATAAAACAAAACAGATGGCCTTCGAACTATGTAACCGTTTTACACACAATCAATGATCCCACATTTTCGCTGTCACTGTTTTAGCACCCTCCTCCCCTCCTTCCTCCAGCGCACAGGCCTTCTTTTCCTTACGCTCCATGCTCACCTATGTACAATGAGTTCTACAGAATACATTTTTGGAATATATTGCTCCTGAGATTTCAATTTCAAGCTTCCACTTTCACGTTCAATTATAGTTAATGAATTATTTAATTTTTAACACTACATTCATAAATTAAACATAATAAATATATTTTTCATCAGCACATTCCCCATATATCTCACACAGCCATTCATTCCGTGCAAAATTTACATCCAGTTTTAAATTCCATACATTTTGTGGAATTCCACATACTTTGGCAACACTGTATGCATGCACCACTTAGAACTGTGTTCTTTGACGCACGGGAAACGTATTTTTCTTATCCGCACGGAAAAAAAAATTGTTAGTGGGCGCAAAATTTTGTTGGTGTTCACCTTGCAAAATTTTTTTTTGTAACGACCACAAAAAAAAAGATAAACACATCAACTGTCAAATACAGGGACAGTTAAACATAGTAACGAAATACATGCATACTTGTTATTCATTGCGACTTAGGCACTGAATTTTAAATAGTGGAATGAGACAAAAACTTTTGGGAATCAAATATGGTGCCAGAAATTGCAGATTCCTGGCACGCTTGAGGACTGTGTTGTAAAGACCCATCATACATTAAAAAAAAGTAAAGAGGTAGTAAATAGCATTCTATACACTCACCTTAGTTTAATTTTTGCTGAAATGTCTGACTAGTATGTTCAAGAAAGGAAAATATAATGATTTCAAAGACTGTAATATGCTGGAAATATGTCTTTGTGACCTGAAAATCCCAAATTGTGCATCAGAATAAGCCGAAGTAAAACCTTTTTGTCTTTCTCCAAATTCAAATTGTGTTGTGATTAAACATATAAAACAATACCTTTAGGTTAGTGAGATTATATGAGATTGTTTTCTTTGTAGTGTAAAACTTATTGGATAAACATTTAAATCAAATAGTAATATCTTGGGTCATTCTATGCAATAAAACTGGTGCAAAAATTTGTTTTTGAAAATGGTTTATATTTAGTCAAAATTAAGCGGAAGACCTTAGTAACTCACTGCATATATGGGCAGTGAACAATAATACATTTCAACTCATTTATAAAATAAAATATTTCTCTCTGATGTGAGGGAATGATGGGTGAGGGAATGATTTAGTACCAATATTATGGTTTCCTTGGCAACATGTTTGGTTCTTACCACAAGTTACTACATTTTCAAAACTAATGTAAAACTTTCAATATACTGAATAAAGCAAAATCAGTTGCTAACTCAGCATCATCAATCTTGTGAATTTAAGTTTAAATTACAATTTGAATCTATTCATACAAACTACATAAACTATAATTGCCTTATGAGAAATTACAACTACAGTAACTGAAAGAACCCTAGCATGTTACTAAAAGACTTGAATTGTGTTTTGAAATTTATAAAAAAATCTTGCAACCTTTGTTAATAACAATAGAAGTTGTGACAGTGGCAACAATTTGTTTCTCAGAAACAAAACATATATAATTTTCATCTACATAAAATAATGTTTTGTCCCCACAAGAATTTTTCAAAACCATGACTTCAGTTTCATTGTTTTGTACACAACATAGGATAATTCCAAGGAAGTGGTGAATTTTTGTGGTGTTCTTTTTCTTCTTGTCATCACTGCTGAAACGAACTAGGACAAAACTTCCAAGTTGAAGAGAGTATAGATATCTTCATATCTAAGGTTTTTCTGTGGGCCTGTTAACAAAACAGATTTGTTATTTCTGTTACAAATTATTTTAAATAAAAGTTTTTTTTTAGTTACGAAGTAAATCCACAGCCTACATGTGGAAGGTCAATTCAAACATTTAATTTTATATTTGTTTTTTTTTTATCTGAACATACCCATAAATTGTAAAAAAATTTAAAAGTAGGTAGAAAAGTATAGTACCTTTATTGAGGTTTCTGAAAGAAGGACCAGATGTTCTGCTTCCTGGCTTGTCTTGCATTCCATCACCTGCAGACGTTTCACGTTGAAAACCTTTGCCCAAGTGGAAGTGAGAGCATTCACCTTGGCACTGATAATAGCTTAAACTTCTGAATTGTAGAACTGTATTTGCCGAATTGAACATAACCTGATGCACTTTCAACATACCTGCAAAACGCTTCACATTTTCTGCATGTTTAGCTAAATCTTCTATCACCAAAATGTCTTTGTGTTGAATCTCAAAAATCTTCACACCTGGACAATGTTCTTTCAGTTGATTTGCAAGGCACTCATAATTTTAGACATCTTTGCCTTGTGCAACTAGGCAGTCTGCAGTTCGTTTCAACGTTCCCCTAATTCCATCAGGAGCACCTTTCCCGTGCCCTAACTCAGTGTAGTTCCAAGTAAAAAGTGAAATTATGGGAAGAATTTGACTCAGTTTTTTTGATATCATGTAAAAAATTGTTATATTCCTATACTGTGTAAACAACTCCATCACTCTGTATGTGTATGTCAAGTTGGTATTTTGTTGGAATGCCCACTCAAAAACAGGCCAAAGATGAGCCCAAACCGAAATTGCATCATGTCTCAATGACTTGCGTAATGAACAAAATGGATGTGCCGTGACAAAAGAAGAAACTTTGCCTTCATTTTCTACCTGAAACATTTGATGATATGATTGCCACTATTTTATTGTTTAAGATAAAGTACCCCAGTGTGAAGGGTAATTTGTTCCCTTCCCCCATCAAAATGAACAGTCTGTATTTCTGCACTGTTATTACAATTATAGTTCTCACTAAAGAGTACAATTTAGAGTGTATTATTAAAAAAAATAATTATGTATATTATACAATAATTTTTTTAAGAAATGAGGCTGGGATATAAAAATTTTCCCTATTGAATGGAATGACCCACATGTATGCTCATGTTGATTGTTAATCATATTAACTATGGTTCGTAAAATGTCTTTTTTAACATTTAAAAGATGTGTGCATTTTTATGAGACAATATAACTGTATTATTACTACAGGACCAATAAATTACATTCAATTACCATCAAGTTGCTAGCAAGATCCAGTGATGTTTCAATGAAAATACTTAGTTCTGTTATTTTTCGATGTACTTAGCCGTCTTTATATTTGTAACAATGTTAACTTTACTTAAAAATGGTAATACTTATGAATGTTAATTTCTAGTGATTTTCGTTTTTAGGATTGTGTTTCAGAAACATCTGGGCTTTATGAAAAAAGTTTTAATTAAAAATATTAAATTTTTACACTACATATACCGCCCGAAGGAAACGAGCAGGTTTAGGGTATATTTCAATATTGTTACATTTCAGTCTTGGTTAAATCAGTGGCGGATTTAAGCAGTTATCTTAGGGGGGGGGAGGTGGGGAGTATGCCTTAAGAAGTATATATACCAACCCCACGAACCAAAAGCAGGGATTCCGGGGGTCCTCCCCTGGAAAAATTTGAATTTGTAGGTGCAAAATGGTGCTATTTAAGGAGTTTTCAGGCTAAAAATTCGAGTGTACTACTTTCAAAAAATTGTTATATTTTTTACGATTAATTTTGCTTGTAAAAGGGTAATCTTTGTGCTGATATAAAAAAATTCTGACGTGTCATGTGGTTACCACTTCAATTAAAAAGAGTGATAACCATCAATTATAAGCAACTATCATAAATTACATATATAATAGTAAATGTGCCATGCGACGATTCATTCTTCTCGTCATCGTGCCAGGATGCCGACATTCTGTATGTATAGAATTGTATTTAGGAAAAACAGAAATGTATATAATATGTCTTTGTGGAAACAGCAGGTGCAAGAGTCTGGACCTTCTCGCTCCCATTAACGCTCATTTAACCCTCGTAGTTGCCGGACAAGAGGGGAGGAAAGCCAGCCTATTGTGTTTAAGATACACATGTTAAATAGTAACAATAATTACAATGTGTGACATTTAGGAATTAATTAAAATACATGTAAGGTATTTGTCAAAGTGCAGATGAATGAAATTATCTAACAAATGCAGCAGTGGCAGGAAGTTAAAAGTGTCCTTGAGGGGTGGGGCCATCTTTCGGAAGCTGTCTCCTGATTGGTCCAGCTGAACCAACACCTGCACGGCAAGTGACAGGGAGGTTGGCGCCAAACAAGAGCATTGCTAGGTTGTTGACAGATTTTAGGACAGATGTTTTCGAGCTGCGGAAGACGGCGTTGAGACGCAGATAACGGCGTTGAGACGCAGATAACGGCGTTGAGACGCAGATAACAGAGGGCCGTGGTGCCGCCGCAGGGCGTCAGTTCAGGAGCCGGACACCTTTAGAGAGATGGTGTTATTTCAAGAGATCGATGAGCCGGGTGATACCGCCGGGCATTTTCAATTTATTCATTGGGATGCCTCGTTGCGGTTATTCGAACAGGTTATTTAGAAGTATTGCAAAGAGTCACAAGTTAGGGCGGCAGACCGCTGACTACGCCATGGTAACCTTCAACGTATTTCAGCTATGTATTGCTGAAACTAGCGGGCATATAATCATCAAGTGCAAAACTGACAAACCTTGTATGATGATAATCATGCTACGGAAGGACAGTGAGAGCTTGCTATCTGGTTTAAACTGAACTTGCCGACTTCTTGTTTCTCCACTCACTTTACACCACAGATTGTTAGGTTGCCGCAAATTTAGTACAATTTTAAGATTCTGCATATACAAATATTTTTTTGTTGTGTTAGCTCTTGAAAAATGTACTCTAATTTTAATGAATGACATACTAAGATGCACAATACATTTTGAATCTTAGAAGCTATAAATGTTTATTACCTGCTACAGATACACTGCGTTCTGTAATGCAATTCTTAAAAACCACTTTGGAAATCATAACACTACCAGACCTCACAAAAGCTGGTAAATTTTGCAATAAATTTGGTTTTGTTGGTCCACGCCCTCTCCACCCCCCCTTAAATCCACCATTGGGTTAAATGTTGAGTTTTAAAATGTTTCACAAAGGGAAGACACGCCTGAATACGAGTGCAAACGACAAACACAAAAATTCCTTTTTACCAGTGACGTTTTAGTATCTTTTTCAGTCGCTAAACTCATGTAGTAATTATATTTATTCCGTCGTCAATGATCCCATAAAATCTAGTTAACGTAGATGAATAACTAGTATTATATGTATTGTAACTGAAGTAAAAAAAAAAAAAATTAGTACTGATTTTTTTTAATGTATCGATTATGTTATGTTGTGCCATGTTCATTAAAAATAGCATGCTGGATGAATTGCAATATATTTATAAATAATACACATATGTGATATAACTCATGTTATTCCATGTTGTGGTTTATGTTTCGCCATACCAAGTACAAGGTTCAAGAGGAAACAAAAATTTGTGCCAGCTCGTTATTAAAAAGTGACAAAGTGTCGCAATAGAGCTGTTCCTATTGGAATGTGGAGTCTTACAAAATAAATCTCAAATGTATTATCATTATATATTTTAAAGATGCTCAGTTTTGTCATTGTAAACTGAAATCCTTTCGCAGTTGAGGTACTTTCTCAAAGATGTTAATATACATGCATGACATACTGTGACGGCGAATATTTCAGTACGAAAACGTATAAATGTATGCTAGCATTTCGGATATGGAATTTGTATTTAGCAACCAAAAAGGAGTGTTTTATCGTGCTTACCGAATATGTAAATAAAGTACATAATTACTATAGCATTAGTACTCTATGAAATCCTAAAATATTAAAAAGTTTGCCTGTCTGAAAACTAGTTATATATAGCTACCTTCCCGGCTGCGGCTTCATCCGTTGCTATTGTTAAAAATTTAACAAAATTGTAACCTATTCTTAAAATGTTGGTAACAGGGCACATTCCCTAATAGTTGTATATCATGTTATGGCAGTTACCGTCGTTTAGTCCTCTGCTATAATTTTTTTTACAAAAAAAATAAAGGAAATATTTGGGACAACGGTTTTGGCAGGTATTCTGTCAAAATTTAACAACATTATAGTAATTCTGGTTGGATTCCCAGCTGTTTGGACTATAGTGTTTCATGTGGCAATCGTGTCTTGATGATGACGTAGTTTGACTGGTTTTCTGAGATATATCCCGTTTCTCCCGTCCTCACTAGAGGCGTTCTGTATCCAGCTCATGTCGCCCCTCGCCGGCTCTTGGCTGCGTCCTCTATGCTTTTAACATTTCACAATTTTGTCATATATTTCAAATATAAAAATTTTCTGCTACTAACATGTGCATGCAAAATATCAAAGAAAAAGTTCCTGTCAAAATCTATTAGTAGGGACTGGAAAATTTCGCAAATTCAATTACCTGTACACTAGAATTCATTTTACCTTGCATACTCAAGCCTCGTCTATTCGTTCATTGACTGCTGTTCCACTGAGAAGCAGCTAGTGGACAAATTGTCGGGCTTGAGTATGCATAGGACAACACCTTCAGTGACTGCTGTGCAGAGATTCAAAATATTTACACCTATTTATTTTCTTAACTGTAGCTCTCAAACTTTCTTTCCTTTGGAAAATTTTTTAGTTCAGTACAATATCGTACCTTAAGGGGGAGTGTTAGACCATTTTATTGTATTTTCAGTTTTTGAGCCATTACATTTATTCAAATCGTATCAACATTTTTTCTTCGACAAAGCATAGGATATATTTCTGGTATAGGTCATTCGGGATAAAGTGAGCACTAAAAATTTAACATTTGAAAAATATCACTAGCCATTACTGCATATAATTCTACACAAACCATACTTGTCTTACTGGTTGTATGGTTGGCAGTGAGATTACACAGTATTTTACCATTTAAATACATCAATACAGAAACTAAATTAACCGAAATCGACGAAATTGTATTTCCTATAATTAATAAACTTTTTTTTATTAAACTTTATAAATTTATACTGACTGTACAATTTATCTTACACGTGCAAGCATTGACGTGTCCAAAGAGGTTAGACACGTCCCGTAGTCAGCCGTTATGGGCGTAGAGATACGAATTGGCTGAAAATATAACAGGGCTTATTTGAGAGTTCACTTTATCCCAAACCACCTATAAACTGCTTGACATGAGTAATAATAGAAGCTTTCATTAATTTGTCATGCAGAATGATTGCAAGAGAATTATACATTACTTTACAAGTATTCTCTTGCAAAGATTCTGCATGACAAATAAATTAAAGATTCCATTATTATTAATGTCATGCAGTTTACCAAGAATATATCCCTTGCTTTATCGAAGTGAAAATTTTGATACAATGTTAATAAATGTTACGGCTCAAAAAGTGAAAGACAGTAAAATTGTCTAAGACTCCCCCCAGGACACTCTATTTAGTTTCTACTGTCCTTTTAAACGAAGAGCAGATATAAAAAATCCGTCTGGCTGCTTTGTTTCAAATAGTTTTTGCCATGATAGCTAATTTTTTCAAAGCAAGAAATTTTGTTATTTGCTTAATTAGCTAAAACCATAGCATTTACTGCCTAGGAAAAGTCAGCCAACATGGAGAAGACGATTTTAAACAAAACTGCCAGACAAATTTTTGATTTCTGCTCTTGTTTGGGTGTAAAAAATTAATTTCGCTAAAGTAAAAACTAAAGAGCATGGCTTTAAAGCAATTATTTTGTTATATTTATATTAGTGTACATCCTACAAAATATGTAGGTTGCAGAAAACATTTCAGATTTCACATTGTCACAGTCACATTGATTTATACGTGTCCGTATGTAATGTTGCAAATAATAGTTGAGTGTTAGGAGGGAATGAGGATGTAAAATAATGTTTACACCAAATATCTACCTTCAGTTATAATTTTAAACAGGTGTAGATTTTAACAGCACATGTCTAATGGACAGGTTCAAGACTTTCTTCCTGTTCCTTCTGTTCAACATTGCCTACAAAATAAATTCAGCAAATTTTTTGCCAGCAATGTAAGTTTCACCTATATCTAAACCTTCCTTCTTGTCCAGTGTGACATATTTTTATAATTTCAGATTTTAGCATATATCAACAAGGATTTTTGTGGATGAGTGGCGGAAAAGAAGAATACTGGTAACGTACAGAATTGAAAGTAATAGAAAATATATTAGAGGCGATAAAGATACAATTTTACTGATTGATCCAACACTGTACTCTACATTTAAATTAACCCAAACATACATGCTGTTCTGTACCAACATCTACTGAAAAGTATTTATTCGAAACAATTTTGTCATCAAAATAGGGCCGTACAAGAATTACAAAAGACAGACAGAAAATAAACCTTGAAGTATCATGAATGCTCTTAATAAAATAATTGGTACATAGCAGTAGTTAAGATAAATGCTTGAACATTTGTATGAAACAACAATAATCATGTATAAAATCTGACATGCTGTTTGTGTGGCACAAACAGATGGCTTTACCGTTACGTTGTCGCACTTTGCTTGTAAGGGAGTCTTTAGTAACCTTCAGGGAGGTATGTGTAAAGGTACGTTTTCCTCCAAGCGTCTCTAGCGATTATTCTCCGCGATGATCGCTCCGCAATGATAGCTTAGCGATGATCGCTTGGCGTCAGACACTGTGATGTATTCCTCCCAGCGTCTATATCTGTGGAGCGCTGGCTTTGGTAGTTGCGTACTGTTACTTGAAATGTGTGCACATTTGTTAAAATGATTAGAAGAAATAGGCAATTACCTGTTAATTTACTGTGTGAAGAGGCTGAAGACGATGAAACATTATTGCATTTGTTATCAAGAAGAGCTAAAGTCCACCAAATATTTGTCACTAGAAATGTCTACGGGTGTTACGCTAAACTTGTCGTCAATCATCTTCGAGAGGATGACAAAAAATTCGCAGAATTTCTAAGACTTAATCCAGTGCAGTTCGATTTCGTGCTGAGTTTAATTCAAGATGATATTAGGAAGTTCTCCTACAATAGGCAACAATAACCAATCTCATCAGAGGAAAAACTAGCAATAACATTGAGGTAAGTGGAATTAATAAATCTTACTTAACTAATGTTTGGGACAGAGCTAGGTGCAGTATTGAATTACAAATGCTATTGTACATGTTTAAAGTTTAAAAATGGATATTTGTCCCATTTTAAAATTCTCAAGTACTGCTAAAGCCTATTGCTTAATCGCTTTTTGTTGTATAAAAACCAATATAGCATTTCAACAATATGCAAAATTGTTTGAATAGTGATTTTTAAGTGCTTATTTGCTAAAAAACTATTTTCAGACTAGCTTAGTTTTTATGTGCCACATTACTAAACACAAACAATTTTAGGTATAAGAAATGTTTTACAATTTGTAAAAACAAGATGAACTGCATTCAACAATATTTCCAGGCGGAATGACGCCTTGCTGTTCGTCACTAATAATATATATGTTGGCAGGCTTGTTCATGTTGTCAGCAGTCAAACATTCAGGAGACATGGGCAGACTTGAGATCTCACTAGGAGGTGATGCAAC
>PNEQ01010429.1:0-10690 GCA_003012365.1 Medauroidea extradentata | reverse complement strand
TGTTTTCATGTTTAAAAAACTCTCTTCAGGTAAAATCGAAGTGATAGTATCCATGCAAACAATGCATTTATCATATTTTGTAACATAAAACTTGGTATAGTTTACGTTACTAATATTGGAATTGAGTATACTGTTATGGGAAGATTCATGGTACATGCACATGCCATTTCAAGAGAACACCTTGAAATGTTACAGTTTTTTTTTTATTAAAACCGTTTGGTTAACACTGTTCAGCATATTACAATTTTTCTGCAATGCTACTGCGAATTTATACAGTTACATTACGCATTTGAAAGGGGTGGCTGGTTTATTTACTAAGGTCAACAAATGTTTCCACGAACTCGTCACACTTCTCCATGATCATCAATTATTTTATCGATAATGCCTATTTTTTTATTATAATATTGCCGTTATACAACCATGTAAACACGCTGCACTAAAATGGAAATGACTTTAAAACATCTTTTCATAACGTAACATTTCAAACACGTTTCGCAAAGTTTAGGTTAGTTATGGTTTGCGTAAACAAAGACAAACGAACGCACATAAAGAGATCAATGTTGCCAACGCAGGTACACCGATCGATAGCGTTCCATACAATCGATAGTGCTAGCGGCGGCGGCAATTCTCTTGCCGCCATATTGAATTTATTGTGCCGTGAGCGCAAGCAGTACACGCGATCACGGTCGATCTGCTACGGGTTTGCACGCGATCACCAATGGTGGATTGTATTTATTCGTGTTACGCGCATGCGTTGGCCATCCTGAGTATACCTGCTCGCTGTCTATGGAACGCTATATCTCACGTCAGTTATCTATGATGACTGTACAAAAACGTAAACAAATGCGGTATTTTTCTTGCAGTTGCAGTTTCCTTTCAGTTTGTTTCCTAAAGAAAATCGCGTTCATTACTTTTATAAAAATTACATTTTTTTTTACAAAAATTGACCGTATTACGCGGGAAATCAAGCACGTGGCAAAACGTAACATGTGGGAAAATTAACGATGGCTCTTATGACAAAAGTGATGGGACCAAACAAACCAAACGACTCAGCTGGGAAAACGTATCTCGTGGGAACGTCTTAAGCGAGTTTTACTGTATGTGCCAAGATGAACTGCAAGAAAAAATTTGTAAACATCAAAAGATATTAAAACTGACATGTAACTAGGACTCCAGTGACTCAGTTTTCCACTTCACAAGTTTTTATCTGTAATGTATTCTTGTCTTTATAGGTCATTCGGATAAAGTGAGCACTAAAGATTTAACCTTTGGAAAAAAAAAAAAAAAATATCACTAGCCGTTACTACTTTATAAACCAACCACCATTAACAAGAGTTACTTTTCTGCTTGTATGGTTGGTAGCGATTCATTGCATGTAATTCCATGAATTTTCCTATTTGAACACAACATTCGTGACAGAATATCTTACAAAACAAACTGCTCTGTATTTAATATACTTTGAAATATTTATTTATGATCTTATTGACATTCCTACTGACTGTATAATTTCAAACAAACAGCACAAGGCTGCTTGCTCTGCGCTTCAGACAGTTCAAAATTCTACCGACAGGTGGCAGCAGAGTTAGGTTTTCGCCGCTTTGCTGCTGGAAAGCGAGACGTGAGAAAATACATTATTTATTGTTTCTAACTGCACCGTCGTTCGTCACGGCAGTAGAACTGAAAGAAACTTGAATTCTTGGCTTGTGTGTGTGTGTGTGTCATCTGTGTTTTAAGTAGCGGTTTTGAGTTACAAATTTAAATATACTTATGCCCGTATTTACGAGATTCGTAACAGTAATAGTGCGTGTTGTATAAATTACAGTTGATGGACAAACCAGTATTACAAGACATTAATTCGTAAGTATTTGTAACAAGTATTATTATTAATTATAGCATATATTAAACCCTTGTGCCTTTAATGAGTAGATATTGTAGATAATATATTTATCAGAGCAGCATAATGTAAATATAAGCACGAGGCAATGTTTATGTTTACATTCAGCGGAAAGATATAAACTGGCAGAAAATAGAAATTAATCAAGGCTTTTTTTGAGTGCTCACTTTATTCCGTTAACTTAGGTGATCCCAATTGCCCCTCTTGCACATAATCTCATCCTTCTTCCATCAACTTTTTCCCTATCTTCTTATCTGTATAGACTTCTAGCAAATAAAAAGGTTTCTTTGCTGTTCGAGTGTGAGGAGACATTATAACCTAAGTACCAACTAATGACAGCAATTTAGTATCAAGTCTTCTGCTTAAGGAGAGGAACCAGACTATGCCTTTCAGCAGTCATCAAGCCTTATTAACTTAAAGTTTGTACTGAAGAGATTTGCCTACAACAAATAGTCTCCCATGCAGCACAATTCTTGCAGCCTTCACAACAGCAGCACAATCGCAAGGACCCTACAGCAAACTTGTCTGCTATAACTTCAAGCAGTCTGCAGGAACAAGTTTGGGTAGAATCTAAGCCCTTCCAGGGTCTCGTCCCTGCAAGCTTTCCCATGGTTTTCTGTTGTTTTCAGCCGCTCCTTTGCCAGAAGCACAGAGATGCCCAAGAACTGTGCCAGCTCCTCTGCAGTTATTGACCCTCTTTCTTCAATCTGGAAAACATTACAAAATGGCAATGCATACAAGAAAAAATTGGAATGCAAAGCAATGTTTTTAACAAGCAATTTTTTTGATGACTGTGGTGTCCTACAAGTTTTATCTAATGTCTTGCAAACCTTTAAATAAGTTTTTTTATGCTACTTTCTTCACATTTTTTGTGAGGATTTGGAAGAGGCTATAAGGCAGCATTATAATCAGTTCTAACATTTTCTTTAAAAGTTTTTTTCACTAACCTTTTTGTATCTCTCAGTAGCAGCTTACCTGTAGATGGTAACTGCAGTTTATTACGTATTATTGCATGCTAACAAAAACATTTTTAATAACCTTTAACTGGGGTAAACAAAAATTTGTATCTGTAAAGTACTGTCCGTGCGCCAGCTTCAAGTCCCTGCAGAGTATGTGTTTTTCGTCCGTAAATATGTAAGTAGGTAACACAACGAGGCGATAGATAGCATGTGACGCACACACTAGCCATCATAACATCATAAGTTAGGACGTGTTTGATGCTGTGTTACTGTAGCATACATGAAGTTTACGAAGAAAAATGCATCCACGCCAGGGACTCAAGAGCTAGCGCACGGACAGTAATGTGATTTAAATGCACTGAAAAAAAAATCTAGTAATGGACAGAGGTACAAGAACTTAACAGATGATACTTGTATATTACACATACACGAAGGGACGAGACACATTTGTCACAGAAGCGCGGTCGCGATATGGCACACTGCAGTCCTGTCGGCAGTGTGTGCTGTTACCTTAAGCCTAGCAGTCGAAGGTGAACTAAGCATGGTGGAAATTTCAAACATGGGCGCAGTAATGTAGGTATGGTTGTGATGGCTTTTGATGGTCAGGGTGGAAAATGTAATTATCTGATATTGAGGCCTGGAGGCTGTCAGATTTTATAATGTATTTGTTGCCGCCGGACTTGTAATCAGAATACAACCGCCGCCATATTTATTTTCACTAACTCCTCAACCACCCGCAGCAGCGCTAGATGTCTATTTTACACAGCGTGGAATAAAACGTCTCAAGTAATATAAGTAAAACAGATATCACTGGCGCCAACATTCCGCCCACCGAAAATTTGTATTTTCATTTTACAAAATAATCTTAAATAAAAGTACAGCTTTTCACACAACACAATGTGTTCTTATCACTGCTATTCTCTGAAATACACTATTCAACTGGTAATGGGCAGATCTTGTTGACAGGTCGAGTAAGAGGCCCTTGAGGTGAGCGAAGTGACACAACCCTTACTACTCCATCCGGGCCAGGATGTACCGCTGAAACCTTGGCTGTTCTCCACTTTAATGGAGGTAGAGTTGGCTCCTTCACGAGAACTAACTGATCTACATCAACATTGGGAGTGGATGTGATCCATTTTGTTCTCTGATGAAGAGTGTGGAGATATTCAACACTTCATCTTCTCCAAATCCTCTGCAGTAGTTGAGCTACCAATTGCCACCTGTCCAGGCGATTCCAGTACGTCTGGTTCACCAATGATGAAGTGACCAGGAGTCAGCACATCAAACTCATCAGGACTTGATGACAAAGGGCAGATAGGTCTTGAGTTGAGAACTGCAGATATCTGAATCAACGATCTCGCCATCTCCTCAAATGTCAAAGTGGGCACCAATAACTCTCTTCATGTGTTGCTTGATACTCTTGATGGCGGCTTCCCAGATACCCCCAAAGTGACAGCTGGCTGGAGGACTAAAGTGCCACTTGATCCCCTGCTTGGCAACACTGTCTGTGATATGCTGCTTGCTGTCACCATTGAACAATTCTTGGTAGACCTCCTTTAAGTAGTTTCTTGCTCCTACCATTTTATTGCCATTGTCAGAGTAGATATCTGATGGCACACCTCTGAGTGAAACAAATCTTTTCAGAGCTGAAAGAAATACTGCTGCTGAAAGGTCTGTCACCATTTCAATATGTACTGCCTTGGAAGACATGCAAACAAACAAACAAACAAACACACACACACACACACATACACTTTCAATGCAGTCCTCTTGCGAGTAGTGACTGGCATGGCTCGGAAAGGACCTCCAAAATCAATTCCGACCGAGCGGAAGGCTCGTACCTCACTCAGTTTAACAGATGGCAGTGTTGACATCATAGTATACATTTCCCGGGGTTTGACTCTAAACATTGAACACATTTGTGTATCAAGTTACGAATAAGGGATCGTGCAGAAATAATCCAGTAATATCTGCGAGTTAGATACAATGTTGTCTGTGGTCCAACATGTAGATGACAAATGTGATAGTGGAGGATTATTAGTTCCGAAAGCTTACTCTGACGTGGTAAAAGTACGTATTGGATGTTTTGCATTCTCAGGTGTGGAGGCATTATGCAGCCTACCCTGACAACTCCATGCAAATCAATAAATGGTGCTAGCATCTGAATGCGTTTGCTGCACGTCACCCTTTTTTATAGCATTAATGTCTTCTTTGAAGAAGTGTTGCTCAACTGCAGTAACCAACATAGCTATTGCATTTCTCCGTTTTTCTGTCGTCACAAACATCTCACGTGTGTGTCTTTTGCTGAAATGCTGTCTTTGCTCGAAGAATCCAAGCTGCAACACACTGAAGCTTTTGGAGGGATGAGAATTTCTGAAGGAGGCCAAGTGGGTCTTCTGAATTATGTGTTTCCTGTTGAGCAACCAACACTGCAACTGAAAGCTTCAGCTCAGGCACACTTTCAGGGCTCAGTGTGTCCTGTGATGGCCAGTTTTCTACTTGGTGCATCAACCAGTCAGGACCGGAAAACCAATTGGATTGGTCCAGCAGGTGGTCAGGCAAACATCCGCGTGATGCGGTGTCTGCCGGGTTACTTTCTGAAGGGACATGATTCCAAACACTTGGAGGTAATGCTGACTGAATCTCTGCAACTCTGTTAGCTACAAATGTTAGTAACCTATGAGGTGACATCTTTAACCAAGTTAGCACCACCATTGAATCCGTCCAAGCGTAAAGCACTGGATCCTTGACCTTGGTGCGGAAAATCTCCAAGACATGCTGCCACAGTTTGCTCAACAAGTGAGCTGCACAGAGTTCAAGTTTGGGAATTGACATGGTTTTCAACGGAGCTACCTTTGACTTTGCAATCAGCAGATGCACAGTGATTTCTCCTGTCTCCGTCACACACCGAGCATACAAGACTGCTGCATAGGCTTTTTCACTTGCATCGCAAAATCCATGGAACTGAAGCTCATTTCCCCGCACTGGAACAAACCTAGTCAGCCTCACCTGCGACAGAAGAGGTAATGCCGCCTTATCACTCAACACATCCTCTCCTATCTCCTCATCCCAACCGAGGCCCATGGTCCACAGCACTTGTAATATCTTACTTGCAGTCACCACTGGAGATAGCCAACCACATGGATCATATAACCGTGCTATTAGTGACAGGATGCCACGTTTGGTATTTGGTACAGTTGGTACCTTTACTTTGTAGCAGAACTGATCATGCATTGGATCCCAGTGAACTCCCAATACCTTCACTAAACCAGTACTGTCAAAATTTAACAAAGATTTACCTGAGTCTAAATTCTCAAATACACTCTGATGATTAGAGCACCATTTGTGCAGTTGGAACCCTCCTGCTTCTAGCAGCGCCACCAGCTGAGTCTTCAACTCAAGCACCTCGGCCACCGTATCTGCCCCGGTCACTATGTCATCCACGAATACATCATGCTGTAAAGTTTGTGCTGCTAAGGGATACTTAGCACCTTCGTCTGCAGCCAACTGCTGCATTGTTCTAAGTGCTTGGAAAGGTGATGAAGCCAGCCCATAGGTTACCATGTTGAGTTCAAATACACTCACAGGGTCGAGGTGAGAGTTTCGCCACAAAATGCACTGGTACTTCCGGTCACTGGGATCAATCATAACCTGGCAGTACATTTTGCAAACATCAGATGTTATAGCAATTGGTGATGTCCTAAAATTCACCAAGATGTCTGCAACCTCCTTTTGTAGCTTGGGTCCTGACAGCAGCACACTGTTCAGCGACAGCCCATCCACAGTCTTTGAGGACGCATCAAACACCACTCTTACTTTGGACGTCACACGATCCTCTTTAATGACTGCTTGGTGGGGACTTATGTATGATGGCTGGTTGTGTGATCTTGACGTAAGCACTGTGGCAGACTTCCCATTGGCATCCACTGTTAGTGTCCCGATCCGCGACATGTGACCTAATTCTTCATACTCCTCCATGAAATGCCTATATTGTTGAAGCAACTCTGGTGACCGACATAGCTTACGCTCCAGTCCCTGCAGTCGTTTTAGTGCATGGGTGTACAAATTCCCAAGAGTGACATTTGAGGTGGTAAAGGGCAGCTTCAACACATACCTGCCATCACCATTGCGTGAATGGGTATCCTGGAAATTCTGTTCACATTTCTGGTCTTCGCTGGATATGAACGACTTTCTTGGTATTTCTTCAGCTTCCCAGAATTTTTGCAGCTATATCCAGGGACATGTCAGTCCGTACTAGGAATGATGACAAATGTTGAGTAGCTGGTGCACTTGGTGCAGTCCCAGACAACACCCATCCAAACTCTGTATGGAAGGCATGCTGCTTCCCGATGACTCTGGACCCAGTTGTTACTTCTGACACTACTCTGCTGACAGCAACATGTCTATTTTACTCGGAGTAGAAAACTGAGGATCAGCTAGTGGCAAACCCTTAAAATGTGCAAGACCCTTGGTGGCAATCTGAGCTGAGGGTAGGTTTCTAGTTATTGTCTTCAGGATCACAGCTTTGCTGGTGAGATGGAGGTCTGATGCGCAAAGTGAACCTATTAAAAAAACCACTGCCCCTCTAGCTTCTTGCACTGAAATGTTGCCAACACCGGCTATACAAACATCTGTATGATGTCGCTTGAGACCTAACCTCTGCACGCAGGCTTCAGTAATAAAAGAAGTCTAGGAAGCATCATCCATCAACGCCCTAACCACCTGGCAGTACCCTGCATTGTCTTTCACTCGGATCAGTGCTGTTTTTAACACAACTGTAGTGTCCTGAATGCTGTCAGTATTGTCTTCTGAGGCACACAATACAACAGGTTCATCTTCTTTGACACCACATTCATCCTCAGTTAAACTTGCTGGAGTGTTCCTGAGCTTATGTCGTTCTGTTATGTGGAGGAGTGTGTGGTGGCAGCCGTAGCAAAGTTGGCATAGGAATTTGGATTTGCATAGTGCAGTGACATGCTGCCCTCAGAAACACTTAAAACACAGCTTCTGTCCTTGCACACAATTCCATCTATCGTCCACAGATTTCTCTAGGAATGTTTGGCATTTGTCCAGTGCATGGCAGTCATCACAAGCTGGACACTTCTGTTTTTCACCTCTTTCATGAACAGATAAGAGAGTAGTCTTTGTAATTTGGTGACCATCCAAATTCAATGGGCGCCACTTGTTCACACCAGGCAACCTACTGCTTGTAATTTTCTGGCCATAACTAGGCTTTGGGGTCGTTACTGTTGCCAACTGGACTTGTTCCATTGCTCGTGCCTTCCGGTCCAGAAACATCAGTAGCCTGCGGTAGGATGGAATGTCGTCCTCATGCGACATCTCAAATGCCTGTTTTAATGGTGTGTCCAGTTTTTCCAAAACAATGTTCAAAAGTAAAAAATCACATTTTTCAACTGGGAAGTCTAGTGCCTTCAAGGCATTCAAATGTTCTTCTAAGCACGCTACAAACCTTGTAAGTGTGCTCTCGTTCCTACTGTCCAATGGAGGTAAATGTAAAATTTTATGAACATGGAAGGTTGCTGTGATGCGTATACTCCATACGACGTCATAATTGGTTTCTGTTACCGGCACATTGCTGACTACCTCTCGAGCTTCCCTCTTCAGACATCCCAAAAGGTAATACATTTTCTGTACTTTGAATAAATAAAAAAACCGACCGTGTCTCATGGCGGCATAGGTTGTCACCCGAAACCCTAACCTCACTGTTTGTCAGATGTCTGTTATAAACTTTACGTAGCTCACGAAACACGAGTTCGTATGCAGCGAACTGCTCTTTAACTTCATTCATGTCATATGAGTCGTCACCTGTTGATTTTGCACACAAAGCACAAAAATTAGCCACCAACTCGTCACGTTTCTCAATAACCTCTTGGAAGGTAACTAAAAAATCTTCCATCTTCGAATCGTCTTGGCGTGACGCTTCATGCAATTCCCGTGCCTCGTCTGCTTTACTTACCAAAAAACTGAAGATAACATGCTGCAGCTCTGTAGATTGTGCGCCATTATCTCACTTGGATGTTGTAGACGGCCAAACAGTTTTAACAATGAATAATTAATGTCACCAGTGATGATACGATAATGCAAACACAATCGTTTTCATGTCACAATTATCACCCTGCCAATAAAGCACGCACGTTTAGACGTCAGGTATAACTGTTCGTAAGCGCGTTGTGACGTCTGTAGAACGTTACTCATACTCACGCAAATCCGTGTAAATAACTTTAACTGAAACAGAAAATATTTTTCTGCATTTAACGTAAACATTCACGTCCCAATAGCTAAATTTCCGTTACCATCTGGCCCGGAGGACCAAAATGTTGCAGCCGGACTTGTAATCAGAATACAACCGCTGCCATATTTATTTTCACTAACTCCTCAACCACCCGCTGCAGCGCTAAATGTCTATTTTACACAGCGTGGAAAAAAACGTCTCAAGTAACATAAATAAAACAGATATCACTGGCGCCAACAGTATTGATGAGCCAGTTCCCAGCATTTGAGCTTGGAACTATTGCAAGAAGATGGCAAGAATTTCACAATTCTGGTGCTGTAGCAAGAGTCAAGGTCTTTGTTGTGGGAAACTGCATGAACTGCAACTGGCTCTTATTGTGGACAGATGTTGCGTCCAGCTAAGGCTTGCTTTGCGTCAGCTCTGTGGCCATTCATTCTGTCTTAAGAGTGTTGGTTGAGAGGCCTACGTACTCTGCATCACAGTGTTTAGATTGGAGCTGCGTTGGATTGGATGTGTGTGGTTTGTCAGTCTGCTGTTGAAGTGGTTAAACGGCTGGTGAATGGCACAGGAACCACAGGGTAGGAGCCTCTGGGGTTGACTGGTTTGCTAGAGATTGTGGTTGGTGGGAGTTTCAGATGGACTACACAGTAGAAACTAGTTGCATCATTTTCGTTTCCATCGTTTTCCCGTATCTATTGTTTATTTTTGTTGGTCACGAAAATTTTCCTATTAAAACAATGTAACAATGTTAAAGAAGTCCACATCAATAGTTGTCATAAGTATTGTTTTTCCTGCATCCATAGCTCAAAATGTGGACTTACCGATCGTTTTTAAAATTAATTTCAACAATACAGTGTAAATTTTAAAACTAACAGTTTTTGCGAACGGTAAAAGACAATCGTGGCTGCCCACAAAGTAAACATGCCTAGCCTATATTTACGTTTTTCCGCAATTTGCACTTTTTTCTTCAGGTCCAGTTTGCAAATTAATTCACTGTTAAATTTTCCAGCATATCACATCATCAAAATTTTATTTTTCCCACTGTTTACTGTTTTCACCATCCGAAAACAATATAAACATGAGACGTCAGTGTCACAGATAACGAAGGAAGAAAGGACATCTGAACTTGTTTGGAAATAGAACACAGAAGAAACATTGCAGCAAAGTTGATCACGTGCAAAGCCACAGGAGAATGACAGTGATCGCATGTAATGCTTGCGTTCACGGCACAATAAATTCAAGATGGCGGCAAGAAGAGAATTGCCGCCGCTAGCACTATCAATTGTCTCTGACTCTATTGATGGCTGTTTTTACGTTGGAAACATTTAATCTCTTTACGTGCGTTCGTTTGTCTTTGTTTTAAGTGCAATTAACGGTAACTTTAACCTAAAATTTGCTAAACGTATTTGAAAATATTTTATTTTAAACAGAAAGATTTTTAAATAATTTCCATTTTAGTGCAGCATGTTTAGATGGTTACATAATAGTACACTAGACCCCCGATTTTACGAATACTCACGGTTCCTCTCATCGAATTCGTAAAATCGCTACATTCGTAAATTTGATAGCGGCTTATTTTTGCCC
>PNEQ01010428.1:0-10692 GCA_003012365.1 Medauroidea extradentata | reverse complement strand
GCTTGCGTCCCATTGTAGAACACACTCGGAGTGTCTTGTGTTTGCGTTTTCGTGACACGTGTGTGCTTGCGTCCCATTGTAGAACACACTCGGAGTGTCTTGTGTTTGCGTTTTCGTGACACGTGTGCGCTTGCGTCCCATTGTAGAACACACTCGGAGTGTCTTGTGTTTGCGTTTTCGTGACACGTGTGCGCTTGCGTCCCATTGTAGAACACACTCGGAGTGTCTTGTGTTTGCGTTTTCGTGACACGTTTTCGCTTGCATGTCACTGTAGAACGGGCCTAAGCCTGGGACCACGGTCTTAAGTTCGTTATTTTAATCAAAACTCAAGTGTTTAAAAATATTCTGGTGAAATTTAAGTAAGTGTCTAATACTTGTACTTTAAAAATATAATAAATTGTATGTTGGAAAAATAATTACTAGCACGACTTTGGTAGTGGCGCCACCAGTTTTCAGTCCTAATTACTGATAGTAAAATAACTAAAATTCGTTATAAGCAGGGCTGGATTTAAGCTTCTAGGCGTCCTAGGCCCGACAGTTTAAACGCTCTGGCAGCCTCTGTTTCCCATCCTTCCGTAACAACTGGCGTCCTTTCCCCGTTTTCAGCACCACATTATTTTTAAGGTACCCTACTCTGTCCTCTCCCTATGTATAGTAATACAGATAACACAATAATTCAACTTAATTGTAGCACAGTTATTTGAAAATAATTAGCTAGATTGGCCATAGAGCAGATTAAACTAATATACAGCATAAGTCAACAATGCCAAAAGTAAAGCTAGTGAAATATTTTTTACTTGTCGCCGCATTGGTATTTTTAAAAATAGTGATGGAAAGTTCTCCTGGATAAAAGTGCGCCCTTGTGAAAGTTGCGCGCTAGGCCCGGGTCTAGTGGGTCTAGTGGTAAAATCGACCCGGTCATATGTGTCACTATTTTATAGCAGTGTCCATACCTGAACTTCTAAGGCCGTGCCTTCGACCACACATTGCGATTTCACCGCAGCGGCGAAGCAGCAGCGGTTTCGCCGCATATCTGCTACTGATCTACACCTGTGCGGCAGAAACGCACTCTCTCGGTCTTCATTCGTTCATGAGCTGCCGAGTGCCAAGAATCAGAATTGTGTTTATAGTGCGAACGAGTTGATCTATGTTATCTAAACTGCAATATATAAATGCGCTATAAGGTGCCGGTCTGCTCGAAGAGCCGGCGAAAAGAAGACATTGGGCGCATCCGTTTCATACAGATCATGAGGCGTGTTGCTCTGACATTGCCTGGCAAGTCGGATAGCGAGCGGCAGTCAGGTCAGCGTTGGTAAACCACGGAAGACAGCAACTTACCTCACCCCCCTCGTAGTTGCACAATATCGAGGACAAGCATGCCGATATATGGCACGGTTACCAAGTAAACGAGGTCTGCCTTCGGTCTGTCGTCCACCAGCACTCATCCAATCAACAGCAGTCCAGTTCTCCGCCGGGGACTCGTGGATCGAGCCCCGGCGGGTGCGTGCTCGTCCGTCGATGCCGTCTCCTCATCAGTCCAGCTTTCGGTAAGGTCGTCTGATCTAGTTATGTTGCAGTAACTCTCAACTTAACATAATAATTTAATAATCAGTAATATTACGCTCCCCTCCTAAATAGAACACATTGTAACCGTCTTTGTTCAGTGTACCTGCTATTATAGTAAATGCCCGTTTAACCATAACTGTCTCTTAGTCTTTTAACCCTAAATAATATCTAAATAAACCCACAGCGTAGCTACCATCTGGGTGAAGCCCCCAAACAAATAATAACTTATGAACCCACAATATAAATATGACTTAAATATACATTTTGTAACAGTGTGAAAGATTTCCAACTTTTTGCAGTAATATATGGAAATACATGACAACATTTTTCTAGTATTATCTTCTGTCCGTTTCTTCGTTCGGTGAGTTAGAACTTGCGCGGTGCTACATTACGAACAGGACACATACTGGAGGTGTGTTATATATAAGTGCCGAAGAAAAATTGACGACCGCTGTAAGGCAAGTTTAACAATACTTATTTTAATGTAAGAAAAGCAATACACGAAGTGACCAGGGTAGTATAAATAATTTTACATATTTCATAATTTATTTTTATTTTTTGCATACGGAAGACTGTGCTTTTACTTTATTGAAAAATATCAATTTTTTTTGTTCCAACCCCCTTCTCCCTTTGCCTGTGACACTGATTATTAATTATTAAAAACATACATATATATGTGTATATATATATATATATATATATATATATATATATATATATATATATATATATATATATATATATATATATATATATATATATATATGAGATAAAGATAGATCTATTCCTGTCATGACCATCCTTTGTAAAAAAAAAGTTTTAGTTGACTTGTGGGAATGTAGTGGTTGTATACATTTCAGTTTATTACAAACCAATACTTTATTGTAAATACCTTCTTTCTTGAACAGTTTGTAATAAGAATGCTAGAGCATTCACATAGACATGTTTTTTTTTCTATTTTGTGCCAGCAGCCCCACTCTTGCCTTGAGTTACCTCTGATGTTCATCCATTTCTTCTTTACTTCATCAACTGCAAAATGATAAGCAAAGATTTAACACAGGTGACCTTTATAGTTGCTGGCAAGTTTTAAACACTTCCGTTCATATACAAGCATAGAAATTTAATTACTATTATGTATTTAGTGTTAAGTGACAGGCTCAAATATATTATGACATTGGCAGTTTGCATATTATTTTTTTATAACGACTTGTATTTTTTATGTTTCAGGTACTTGGCTACGGGGACTAATTTTGCGGCCCTTCATTGCGAAAAGCACAATTGCGAATATAGTACCTGAAACATGCCAGGTTATTTGGTCATGCCTGAAAGAATTGGAAATGCCTGAACCAAATGAAGAAACTTAGTTACAAATTGCAAATAACTTTTATAATAAAACGAACTTTCCGAATTGTTGTGGCGCGGCAGACAGCGAGCACATCAGGTGTAGGTACCCAAAAATGCTAGATCTCTTTCCCATAACTACAAGGTTTTTTTTTTTCTGTCGTATTGATGGCTACGTTTCATAGCGATTGATATTGGAGTCTACGGGAAGAGAGGCTATTTCGGGACAGCCCCTTGGAAAGAAACTGTATTCAGGTACTTTAAATTTGTCAGCACCCAGGTGTTTATCTAGTACCGACGAAAAACCCCAGCCTTATGTTATTGTTGGAGACGAAGCTTTTAAACAGCATACAAACCATTTAAGGCCGTTTATAGACTCTCCAGGCGTAGGCGTTCAGTTGAGTGCGTTTGTAATATTGGCCAACAAGTAGCGGATGTTTCACACTCCAATTCTTGTTGGTCCTGATTTTGTCGACATAATTGTCAAGACAGCCTGCGTACTACACAACTTTGTTCGGAAACGGGACGGCATAAATTATGACGATGCCGAGACGTATCCTTCTGTGGATGTTAACGATTTCAGACCAACTGAACGAACTACAGGAAATGAAGAACGGGACACTTTTGCTGACTACGTCATGTGTGTTGGTGCTGTGCCTTTTCAAAACCAATCACATTTGGTAAAAAAAACTGCATTGTTAAGTAGTCCCTATGCCACACGTAAGTTGTATAGATATTATTTACACACTTCATGAACAGTAAATTGTGTTCCTATGAAACAAACAACTGTCTTACGTAACTGGCAACAATGTACAAAATAAAACTGATTAATTTTAGAAATAATTGTTAATATTTACGTTACATTTATTTAGTTAAGGCTTTAAAATGAATGATAGTGGATAAGAATTTTAATATACATTTTAACTAAAAATTTTTTATACTTTTTCCTTACTTTGTTCCATCCGTTTAGCTCTGTCTTCTCGTTCCAGATCTCAAACATTGCTCTGTAAACGCAATCCCGTTGTCTTACTTTGCAGTTTTTGTGTTTGTAGTCTTTAATAGATTCCTCCCACAAACAAGGATACTCTTGCAAACATTGTGTGAACTTAGCATCGTCAAACATTTTAACATATACTGCGGCCGTACCGCACTGTATGGACGCTCCAATTTAATTGCAGCTAGCTGAACGACTTTCCGCAGCTAACGAACTGACCTCATACGTCTAGCCGCTGAGACTGTGCAACCTATTCGCCAATCTGCACTGTACGTCTAGCCGCTGAGACTGTGCAACCTATTCGTCAATCTGCACATATGTACGTATAGCCGCTGAGACTGTGCAACCTATTCGTCAATCTACACTACACGTATAGCCGCTGAGACTGTGCAACCTATTCGCCAATCTGCACTGTACGTCTAGCCGCTGAGACTGTGCAACCTATTCGTCAATCTACACTATACGTATAGCCGCTGAGACTGTGCAACCTATTCGTCAATCTACACTATACGTATAGCCGCTGAGACTGTGCAACCTATTCGTCAATCTGCACATATGTACGTCTAGCCACTGAGACTGTGCAACCTATTCGTCAATCTACACTATACGTATAGCCGCTGAGACTGTGCAACCTATTCGCCAATCTGCACATATGTACGTCTAGCCGTTGCGACTGTACAACCTATTCGTCAATCTGCACATATGTACGTCTAGTCGCTGAAACTGTGCAAACTATTCAGTTATCTACACATAAGCGACAGCACAATGCGCCGCAGACCTGAAGAATTGAACCCCCCCCCCCCCTCAACCTAGCAAAATCGTACATGAATTCAGAAAATTGAATTTTTTTTGCATTTTAAATTAACCTAAACTGGGCATAGGTAAAGAGGCAAAGGGAAGCAAGCAACCCAAACGTTTCCAATGCTTGCCGAATGAATGGCATAGTCTCAGCCACTAGACATATCTGAACTGAGCTGGACAAACAGAGCCTCAAACGGAGAAGTTGGAACTACGGAACTACGGATTCCAGACCGTTCTTGAATTGGAGGGTTCTCCCCAGAGAAAATTTGGATTTTTAAGGTGCGAAATGAGGCTATTTTCGTTGGTCGGCGGGTTTCCTCGGGGATCTCCCGTTTCCCCCACCCTTTCATTCCGGCTCTGCTCCATACTCACCTCATATTACCCTCTCATCAGCACTCAAGACCTCGATGTCAAGCGCTGACGAAAATCTCTTCACTGTATGTCTCTGCTCAATGGTTTTGCGTTGGCAGAACAATGTTTGAGAACGGGAACGTGAAGACAGAGTCTGAACGAATAGAACAAAGTAAGGGAAAGTAAAATTTTTTTTAGTTAAAGTGTATATGAAAATTGAAATTTACTATTACTCAGTTTAAAGCCTTAACTTAATAAACGTAACGCAATTATTAACAATTATTTCAAAAATTAATAACTTTCATTGTGTACATTGTTGCCAGTTACTTAGGACAGCTGTTTGTTTCATAAGAACACAATTTACCAGTGAAATTATTGAGCTAGGTGACACAACAGCAAGTTTTGGACTCGCATTTTTAGTAGCACTAGGGTTCAATCCCTGACTCTGGCCATCCTGATTTCCGGTTTCCATGTTTCCCCGAAATAGTTCAAGGTGAATCCTGGGATGGTTCGTTAACAAAGGCCATGGCCGATTCCTCTCATAGTTCATGTTGTGCCAGTTCGTGTACTCCTTCATTACGTGGAAGTCGACGAGACGTAAAGCCCACTGACCGTGCTGAAATTTTCTCATTTTCTTTCGGTTTCAAGGTGTCAGGTTCATTTATTTGAAGATATTACAATAGGGACTAAGTTAACTAAATTATCGTTAGTTATGTATAGAGACCTGGAAATTTCGGGAATTCATTTGAGGAAACGTTAGATTTTATCAAAGTCTTGTACACGTTAATTACTTCGTGATTTGGTATCGGTTACTGAAACTCGTCCTTGAGGACTGAGATACCAATAGCAGATTTGAATTAAAACTGTGTCTGACTCGCAGGCTACTTCGTTATATGTACAACTGGCCACTCACTGGATCAGTAGCCATTCAACAAGAAGCTGAAGACAGAGTATACAGGACTGTGCAGTCTATCCTGCAGGTCGTTGAACCCGCGACATTTCCGGGTGTCTAGTTATGTACTATCAAGATAATTGAAATTTTGAGATAGTATTAACCTCTCAAAGACAAGGTACATCTAGTGACAATTAAGTACAAAAATATTGATAATGTGTAATTTTTCATTGTCAGTAGTTGTTCTGACTCTTCAGTTATATACTACGTTTAAGATAGAACTTCAATTCAGATTGAACCTGGAGTGGAGTCAACTCGGAGTGAATGTATAATGCATATAATGATGAAATGAGTTTACTGTAAACATTACAATCCATGTTGAACTGTAAACAAGAACGAATCAGCCTGGACTGGGTCTATCAGCGACAATACGAAGCAGAGAACAGCTGACGAACGAAAAATAAATGTTGCTCCAAATAAGGCATTACTTAGAGTGCGTGGTAGATAAATAAACGCTGAAAACATCTATTGATTTCTGCGCTTTTTTCGAAGCCAATATGGATAAAGTACTCAATGTCAATCCTAGATAATGGTATTTGCCAACTTTATGAGTAAATATTTATCCAGAATTACTCATCTGTTAACGCATCATCTCTTGCGCCGCAGTTAAATGCACGAGGTTCCGGCGTCATAGATCGTGCCTCAGAAGTTCGTAACACTGGAAACTATTTTGTTTAAAACGTTGACTAAAACTACTGTCTAGGATTGCTATTGTTTAATTTTCGCAAATTGGCTTCAAGAAACCTACAGTAATAGATTAATTCTTTTAGCGTTAAATTGTGTACCACGCCCTCTTAAAGAGTTGTTCCACTTATCTTGTTTCGTATCGCTATATAAAAACCACTTAGCTTTACAAATACTTACCTTTAGCACTTTCTATTTAATTATAATGCTCTTTTTCAGCTTAACCACAACACATAACCCAATACGGCGGCAGCTTTGTTCTGCGCATTTTCTTTTCACCCCAGTCTTCACTCCGATCCACCTCAACAAGTGGAGTGAATTATCTCGCTTCACTCCTACTTCAGTTCACAACATAGTGTTTATAGTAAAATCTCGGCTTGGAATCATCAGTTCACTTCAGATTCAATCCAGATTGAGATTTTACCCTAAACGGCCTAATCGTATAAAATTGGGGAGCGCGTCGTTTGCCCTAAAAAATATTTCTCCATAGATTAAACCCAAAAAGGCGTTTGCCCTAAAGTAATTTGCCCTAAAGTCGTTTACTCTAAAAGCGTTTGCCTTACACTTTAGGACCGTGTTCGAATTCAGTGCAACGTGCCCTTGATCACTTGCCTTTGAGCTCTAAGCCCTTGTTCACTTCATGAAGTAGGTTACACTTTGTGAATTCGAATCTAGGGCTCGAGAAGGGTAATTGGTTGGTACCCTTGGCTGAAGGGAACGTTCTAGGGTGCATATGAGCCCTTGCTGTCAATTTGAACAGCGGAACGTGTGACGTCACTTCCACAATGCCCTTTTCAAGGGCTTGAAGCGTGATTAGGGTCCTTAGACGTCCAAATCGAACACGACCGACGTGTACCCTACAAACGAATAATTTTTACATCAGAGATGTGACAGTCTTGTAAGGAATGAAAATAAAGCCAGAAAATGGCTATGAGTCAGTAATGTGTTTAAAAGCGAACTAACGACCATGAGTCAGAGTAGATATATCAGTACCTGGTGCAAGTCACTTCAGGAAAACTTCTGGCGCTGTACGGCGAATATCCTTCCTCCCCTCCCTGGAGGTCATCAACAAGGTCGGCTCGGCGCGTGCACATCTCCTCACCCCACCCTCCCCTCTTTCCTATACCGCACCAGCCCACCCATCCCTCTCCTGAGACATCACATAATTAGGGCCCGGTGGTTATCGCGAAAAGATTTTTGCCCCACATTATTTCAGTGTCTTTCGTGCACACCTGCATCTCAACTTCATGGCTATTGACAGAGTGTTTTTGTGCAGAGTCGTTATTCATTACTGAGCCAATCAGTACCCGGATAACTGCCACACATCACGTCTGTGATTTCCGGGTTTAACCTCCACACGCTGGGTGTTACGGCATCCAATCACTGACCACATAGCAGAGCTGCAGGTGCGCTCGTAAGGCACTGAAACAAAGTGCTGCAACAATATTTTCGCGAAAACTACCGGGCCCTACACATAATGCAGGCTTCCGGGACACTGGCTCTTATCGCTACACTGTCCCCACTCGTCAAAGGTGGAAATTCAACTACAAACTTCCAATCAATAAGGTTGTAGGGTCGCCGTGTCCCATAGGTAAAATTGCAGTAGGCACGCCCAGTTGGCCCGCCGTGAATAGAGGCGAAGCGGCTACCGTCGAGGGTTGTAAGCTGAACCTTATCTGCTACCCTGTCTCCGCGCATCAGACGCGGAAAATTTCATCCGGTATGTAGCCTTCTGAAGTCGTCAGCCTTGGCTACTAGCAGAGACAAGCTCCCGTGGTGGTACAGGGAAGTGTGGCAGATAGAGGGGTGGGGAAGGGCGCGTCTTGGCGAACTCGCATGCGTGACAGGGGCGTCATTTCAGATTTTTCTTGGAGGGAGAGGGCAAGAATTTTTTTCTTTTTGCGGCAGTGAGCTTCTTGCATATTTTTTATTAATTATGTATCAATCAGAAACTTTAATAATAAAACTTCAGTTTTATGTGCTTGCGTTAGTATTATTTAAATAACAAAATATTAAAAAAATACTTTTACACATTTACTTCTAAATCCTCCCCTTGGCATTTGACCCCGGCCCCACCCCCCTTAAATGACGCCCCTGATGCGAGACTCAACTCGTTCCCTCATATCGTCCGCGTAGTGCAATTCTGCAACAACTAGGTAACTTAATTTTCCAGCTCTAAGTTATCTGCAGATGTCTACTCTAACCTTATGATTGTTCCTATATACATGAATGTAATCATAAATGTGTTAACTAGGAGTACTGCAGCAACACGAATTTTTATTTCATCAAATAACTGTGTGTGTAACAAAAGCAGTTGTCATTATTACAAGTAGATATCTCCAGCTACCTAGTTATCTAGTTGTAGCATTAAACGCACCGTATACTCTAAAAAAAAAGTCAGCAAATTTTGACTATCATTTGGGCATTTGCTGTAAAAATTATATAATGACTGTCACCATTGGGTTAGCCTAGAAAAGGAGGGGGGAGAAATTGTAACCCTCTTGCCCTTTGTGATTAGTTTTTGGAAGAAATTACTTAAAAAATTAAAATAATATTTTTACCAATAACATATTCAATGTTTCGTTACGAAAACGGCTAACGTAGCAGTATGTGGACCTTGAAATCCAAAATTTTACGGAGTATTTATTCTCTGGTTAAACCCCTCTCTTACATATATCCTGGCAACACCAAAATGTATAGTACTTACGGTGGAATGGACATCTCAGATTCATTTTAGAACTTAAAAAAAATTTGTCGGCTGATCAAGCATCGAACATGTAGGCCTACAAGTTAAAAAAAAAAAAAAAAAAAGTGCGGACAGAATATTGTGAAACCTATGCGAAATTGAGTGTAGTAGTGGTTAGAGACGGGAAAAATTCGCGTGTTCACTGACCTGTAGGCATAGCCTCTAAGAATATCTGTGTGTACAAGCAGACAACTGCTGTTTATTGGCTGCTTGCTGATAGTGGTATAGGGCTCGTTAAGGTATATTGTTACTATTGGATTATTGGCTCAGAAGCTTCCAGCGGATGTCAGATAAGTCAAGGGCCAATGTACGACTTGAAGTACACGCCCCCTGACGTCACACCGCAGGAGGAGAGTACTGTGGGAAACACAGCTTGTTTACAAACATGCTGATTTGTTAGTTGGTGATGGCAGAAAGCAAAAATGTTGCGCATTCATAGATTTGCACGCGAGGGAAAAAAATATTAGTTTCAATTTCATGGTTAAGATACGCAAATACATAAGATTAATGTTTACCTGAAAAAGTGGAAAATTCCATACAAATAATAAATTTTCTTGACGTACATCTCATCCGGGACATGTGAAGCCAAACAGCTAAATGAAGGTTATGTTCGCCTGCGGTATCCATGGAGATAGGAATTGTTTCCCACACCTGACTGAAGCTCCGCCTCTTTTCAAGTCGGCCATTGCGAAAGTGACACGAACTTAAAGTTGCTGGAATTCTAGCGTGTGCGTAAAAGAAAACGCGAATTTTTCATCTCCCTAATAATGGTGAATCTTACAGGACCACCATACTTTTATGTTATCTGCTAAACTGAAGCGTATTGAATTTACTTTTCGCTCCCGTAGTCGTACTGAATGCCCCCTGGATAAGGTTAATTCTGCTACAAGTCTGAAAGATAATATGTTTCCTTATGGGAGAGTTTGCCAAAGGAAAACATTGTGCCGCCAGTCGCGCTGATAACACTTACAGAGGTCTAATAAAATACGAATCCGTAGTAAAATATAATTTAACTCGGCTTGACAAATAGAGAAGTGATTTAATTAAATAGCGAAAAAAGTAACAAATTTTGTCTTTTAAGGATTTGTTCCTTACTTTTACATTGGTTTCGAAAATATTTTTGTTATTGCTACCTACAGTTATGCAATTAATATGTCATAATTTGTAGCTTAATTTTTTGTAGCAATGTACTGAACGTTTTTTTTTTTTTTTTTTTTTTTTTTTTTTTTTTTTTTTTTTTTTTTTTTTTTTTTTTTT
>PNEQ01010427.1:0-10692 GCA_003012365.1 Medauroidea extradentata | reverse complement strand
ATATATATATATATATATATATATATATATATATATATATATATATATATACTCATATATATATATATAGCCTATATATATATATATTATAGATACATATATATAATCTGCGAGGCTTTAACATATTTATTTTATTTATATGCACACATACATTTAATGATTTATTTGAAACAAGAAAATGTTATGATGATTCAGTAAGTATACACTCAGAGTACAATGTTACATTGTAATAGTCATATTAACCTATGCACTAGTGAAGTAATTTTTTCATTCTGTGGTTGTGTTGCGTATGAGTGGATATTTTCCCCCGCAGTTGTAAGAGAAGTAGAGATATGTCAAGGGGGAGGGGGAATGTCTAATATACGAGCTGTATGTATGTATGTGTGTGCATGTGTGTATGCGTGGAGATGGGTAGGCAACATGGCGGCGCCAGAGAGCTCAGTGTGATTGGTGCAGTGCGGCCAGGACACGCCCCCTGCACTCCAGCCAGTTACATGACCCAGATGTGACGTCACAGACATATACAGCTGCAGCTGACAAACTATGTACAGCCACATACTACCAGAAGTTGACTTTATTGTACTTCACGTCTCGTCAACATCAAGTTCGTTAGTTGCTGCGACAAAACTGACATCAACTGCGAGCTGCTGTGTTATAACTCTCGCATAACTAATATGGTTGAATCATTTTGAAAATGGTTGTAAAATTATCTCACGTAATTTACCTGCGCATAATTTTTGCACTGATTTTAAAATAATTTCACTAACCCGTACTTTGCTTTTTTTAATATCAAAATTTAACATTCAGATTTGTTCGCACTCAGCCTTCATGTGACTGAAAACAAACACATCTAGTGTCTCAAGAATATAATCAAATATTCAGCGTTCAATTATTCGTCTGTCTGCATCTTCTACAGACGTAGGGCAACAATGAAAGTGAAAGTTTATGACTACAAGTTGGCAGAAGTAATTTCTTCTTTCCTTTCACGAACATAAAACCACTTTCATTCAAGTTCCAGATATGGTTTGCTTAGATATTATAGAGTAGTGTTTTTCTAGAAATGAAATTCAGAACATCGTACAGAGTAAGAGAAGGTTTTATAATGGAAAAAGTTTCCCTGTGAAGCAGTTTACCTTACAAAGAAATAAAACATGCATCACAGCATATAAACATCTAAGAACACATCTTCTATGTTACTAATTATGTTTTATCTTTACTAAGTCTTCTTTAAAAGAAGTATTTTCATATTCTTTCCTGTTCAATCAATTTAAATACTGTTTTTCAGTATCAAACATTTATCAGAAAACTAATAATAACTTTACTGTAAATATTACTACTAAACTTTTTAAATTGTGAAGTGTTTTCGCTGTTACTGTATAGTTTGAATTAAATAATCTGTTAACAGTGAATTACTTCGTAGAGGTTAATAGTTAGTTTTTAACACAACAATGTTCATTGTCGCAACAAAACTTGGTTGTGGCAATGAATGCATTTGTAACGTGTCTAATACAAGCAACTATGTCATTGACGACAACCGACTGCACTATTACCTAAGTAAGCGCAACTTGAACCAATCACAGCCATCTTCAGCTACGCTACATGGGATTGTCTCAATGTTTTATAATGTCAAGTAGCTGCGGCCTAGCAACTCAACCATAACAATTAAACACATATATTTCTAGTTTATTACGCAGACAAGGAAGGTTAGCTTATCGTCAATACTGACAACTAACTCAACACGTTGAAACATAATATAACAAAATGAAAGTATATAAATACCTACATTGACACTGGATAGCTTTCACTGGACGTGTCTCGGGACCTACGTCATCCAGTGAGTAATTCGTCAAACATGGAGGAAGCCCACAAGGAACGACATTTTCTTGCCTACGTCATAGTTACCTGTCTTCTAATACAAAGAAAGTACCAGTTATTTTAAACACACCGGAATATTTATCTTTTGACTGGAAGTCTCGTTCAGACTTAGTTGCATTTGTAAACTTATGTTTCACAAATTTGTTATGTTTTTATATTTCTGAACTTGTTAGTAATAACTTTGTAATGTAAAATTACCACGGATAAATGTAATACAATGTGTATGCATTACTTTCACGATGCAAGTGTCTTGCTCGCTAGTCAAGTACTTGGCTTAGTGTATAGTAGCGATGATACAGTAGATGTGCGCTTCAGTGTAACCCTTATAGCTTTGTTACTTCTGAGAGTATATAGCACAGGTAGGTGTTGTCTTATGTGAACATTGAAACATGTCAGATATTCATTTGTTTGAGGCTGAGGCGTATTCTGTTCTCTTTATTACGACTCCAGTGATTGGTCGCACATTTATCTCAGCATCAATTCGTTCACGGGGCATTCAGTCAAAAGTCACAGTTATTTCAGTGAAGAAACGTCAAGAGACACGATGGAATGCCGAACATGAAGCTGTAATATCCATGACGGATAATGTAGATAAGATTACTTGGTATTCTCGAGACGCTCAGTAGCTCAGAAGATAGCATTAACACAAGAGGTCCAGCTCAGGTCCTGCTGCCTTCCACGTGATTCCACTTTCCTAAGTAGCATATGTACTAACGGAACAAGACGTCAGACGAGGTTTATAGTATGCAATACTACCCTGCAAGCAGCACAGATTGTATATTACTAAGTACATCATTAAAACATCAAAATCCTTTTTGTGGGTAAAAACTGTAACTACGTGTATACAGTTGACATGTGTGACAGAACACAAGTTACCATAGAGAGAAAATAAAGAAAGAAAGTTTTAAAAAATTACGCCCTGAAAAAGAAACTGTCGATGTTGGCTGAACTCTGCAAGAAGAGCTTAAAAGTGCCATGTTTGAAGGCATAGATCGGGTCTGCAAAGAATTAGATATACGTTCTCAAACTTTGGAAAAAGTTCGGCGTTCACTGTTATTCAAACAAACAAGGTGCGAACTGAGTAATTTAATATAAATCTTTCCCAAACATTTGACGAGTTCTTAACGTCAATTTAAAAATTGAAAACTGATATTGACATAGAAGACACTTGGAAACAGCTAGTCACAAATGAAGACTAAAATTCTGCCTATACAGCTTTGCATTTTCTGCAGTTTTTTTTTTTTTTTGCCGATTTTGACTTTTCAAAATCTGTACCAAACTTGTAACTATTGTTATGTATGTGTAACGTCTTGTGAATGTAATTTTTTTTAGTAATAACTTACAAAAGTTACCGTCATTCGACGATGTCTCAGTCAAAGAGTGTTGAGCCCTTGTCATACTCTCGATCAAACGTGAAGTAGCCAAACAAATTAATTAGGATGATGTCTTTCTGAAGTTTCAGTAGTAAATGTTTGCAATTATTTTTAGTTCTTCACAGTTTCATATCAGTGCTTCAAAAAACGTTTTCCTTCATTTTGAAAATTAAAAAAGTTAAATTAATTAGTTTTAGACTACCATTTCATAAAGTTAATTTTGTACATGAAAAATTATTTTGTATTAATAGGCCTATATGTAACGTAGACACTTCATTAATCATAAGAAAATGTTTAATAATCAAATTATTCACACTGCCAGTTCGTGAGTAGGTTTATAAATAATTATCTAATTAAATATAACATAATATACCACGTATTTAAAACGGACAGTAATTTTTCCTTTGATAATACGTGTAAGATTTAAAACGAAATAAAACAGTAGAGAGCAAGCAGTAGATACTTGGTTCACGAAATGTTGTGAGAGTTTTATCACGGCAGCTATATTATCTACGCGCCTTGCTATTGTCTGTATCATATGCTCTACTTTTTGTAATCTTACAAGTATTCCCATACATATATTTTTTAAACTCTTAAGTCAGAATTAAAACCGTGGTATATAATTATTTCGTAATAATAATTGTTTTCTGCTTTAAGGGCGCGGTTCGCCTAAGTTTAAACGTATTTTTATTATTTTTATGTGTGTACCATTTTTTAAGTTTTATTTTAAACATAAATTGTGACAAAATTTTCCTCGTAGAAAATTTCTTTATCTCTCATAGTTTTTGCATAATGAGTCGAAAACGTCAAAACTTGCACTAGAAGGTTTTATGTACGCCACTCAAACCAACTGACATACCAAACCGAAACATTTTCACAGCGTATAACAACGATGTACGCTACGATTTGACATATAAAAAATACATATAATTTTGTATTTTAAAAAATGAAGTTGAGCATTTTTTATTAAATACAAAAACATTTAATTTTTTTATGTATGTCAAATCATCGCCAACAACATTGTTATACATTGTGAATTGTTCAGTTTGACATGTCGGTTGGTTTCAGTGGCGTACTTCAAACCTTAAAGTACAATTTTTGACGTTTTCGAGTCATTACGGGAAAACTATGAGAGAAACGTAAATTTCCTAAGAGGATTATTTAATCACAATTTATGTCTACAATAAGAAACAAATATCTGGTACAAATATAAAAATATCTGGTACAAATGTAGTAATAAAAACATTCGTTGAAAACAAAGATGAACCGTGCACTTAATCTTGTGTGTGTGAAACGTTGCAAGTTCTGAGTTGTGTTTACAATTTAAAATATCTAGCTCATCGGGAAGTTAATTTAAAATAGATTGCAAAATTTGTACCGAACCGACAAACAGACAGACAAGATTACTAGTGAGTAAAATCCTATAGTTACAAATACATTGTTGCGGTAATATATTGTAACAATGTGCACCGAACAGCAGGTTGATAACGTTTTCATAATAAAATAAATGCTTCTAATTTACACATAAATTTTTAATTGGTAAGGAATAATGAAAGCAATGAATTTCTGGGGACGGGGCCGTACACACTTAGCCTTGGGAAGGGGGAGGGGAGGGGGGGCCGGGTACTTTGTCATTTACTTAGAAAGAAATAAAATACGAATACACACTTACACCGGGTGTAAAAATAAAAATTAAAAAATTAAGAAAACTAAATATAAGCATGATATAACAGTTTCCTTTACAGTTGTTAAAAATTGATTCCAAAAGAATTAGTTCTTGCAGAATATTTGATTATTTAAAATAATTACACTAGACGACAGCGCAATCCCCGATGCTAAAAGAGACAAGAACTATAATCTGCTGACCAACTACTGTACTTGTAAGAAAGTGTATGGAATGTTTGTAGTGTACTTTGTGTTGTTATTGTCAGAGTTGGGTGCAGCAAACTGGTTTGGTTGCTTGATCTTGCAGTTGAAGGAACCGCCCTCACCGGATATGTATGGCCTACTACAACTTACGTCCAGATGGCGAGATTGTCCCCTGTTACAAAGGGCAGTTTAGACTGGGACTCGGTTCAGTCACTGAGGCAGTCGAGAAATCAGCTCTGAATGCTACGTCAATAGCTACGACAACGTTCATTTTTGTAACTGAGAATCAAAGTGTTCGCTGCAAGAAGTTTCACAGTTTGACGCGCAATTGTTGAACTTACCTCTAGTGTTGTCTATACTTTGTTTCCCAAGTATTGGACAAAGGTAAGAATTTTGCACCCTTCTCAATATGATGTCAATATATATATATATATATATATATATATATGTGTGTGTGTGTGTGTGTGTGTGTGTGTGTGTGTGTGTGTGTGTGTGAATGAAATTGTATTAAACTTGAAGCAAAATTAATTTTGATCTTAAAGCGATTTGTAATTGGTCCGTGATGTACGTCATAAAAATAAACATACAAAAAATTTAGGTATTGATTCTCCCTCTTTAATTGCCGGTGTTATTAACGTTACCTTATATGGTACTCAATGACCGAATCATAGATTTTTCTGGTAGAGTTAAAAATGTTGGTGTTATAATAGACGAAACTTAATCCTGGACTGCACATACGGACTGCGAATGTAACGAAACTTATAAAACTTAGCACTCACTAAATCGCTTTAAAAATATATTTCCTGAACGTATTAAAATGCTACTTGCTCTGACACTTACACTTCCATTGATTGGTTATTGCGATGTTGTGTATAATGACCTTGTTGAACATCTTAAGATGCGTTTGCAGAGATTGCAGAAAATACGTGTCCAGTTTGTTTTCAATCTAAAATTCAGACATCATTCCAGTGAGTGGTACAATAAAATGCGATGGTTGAATTAAAACTTCACTGTTTGTTGTTTTAAATAAAGTACTACACGACAACTCTCCTGGGTACCTATGTAATCACTTTAATGTCCTTTCTCTCTCACATGAAGTAAGCACTCGTTCAAAATTTTACAATAAATTATTAATACAGTCCCACAAAACTAATAATTTTCTAACTACTTTAGTGTCTCGGCTGCCAGAGTCTGGAATGAGGTGAGTGAGAACATTCTTGGCGAGGACTGTATTTTAATAAAGTATCAACGTCTTCATCAAATAATTGAAGAGGAAGCTATTGCTGGTTTGCTACTGCACGACCAAAGCTCCAGGGTTGACATCTTGAATGAGTGCAAGTATGAATGTACGTATGATTGAACTAAGCGTTAATTGTTTCCTATCTTAGTTTGTTTTTAACATTAAAATTATAAAAAGTTTACAAGTGCCTGTTCTTGTTGCAAACATGTGGGCTACTGCTGTTAGCATAGATTAGTGTAGTCTGTTGCTATTGTAATTAATAATTTATCTATAGAATATGTGTCATACGAATGTGAATAATATGTGTACACAACAGTTGTAATGCTTGGTTCAGTGTAAGACAAGGAAAATATGCCTTAATTGCGCGTAATAAAGACGATATTATTAGGCCTATCAATATGTCTATTATTCTTATAAAACTTCACCACGACAGTAAGATGACCACTGGTGATACGTACACGCTAATAAAGGTATATGATCACGTGTCCAACATTAGAGCAACAACAACACTAGGTAAATGTAATATTGCTGAAGAAAACACACCCGCCTCTTTGAACCTCGCATTGTTAGCTATCATCCTCGTTTCACAAAACCTGCAAAATATACATTTTCTAGAACATTGATTTCGGAAATGTTCGGGTTTGTTATAAAAGAACCTTAAATGACACAAACTTAAGATAAAAATTATTTTCCTAGCTACGTGGCGTTTTTCGTGTGTACATTAAAACTAACAGAAAATAAAACAAAAAGTATTTACATAAATTGCATTACAGATAGAAGAACGTAGCACTGAGCATAGAGTAAAATAAGATATGAAATGCAATGCCAACCTTTCACAGAAGAAAACTGTGATATTAGAAAATTATAAAATAAATTAAACGTGTTGAATGTTCCATTCATCTTATAAAGACACTGTCTGTAACAAACCGATTACTTTTGAGATATTTTGTGAAGCTTATGATACTATGGTAACTGTGAAGTTCCTACAGTGAATAAATACTTCTTATGTGGAGAAATTCTCTGCGTGACCTCATAAAAACAGATTCATCACTAAAAATTAACTGAGGCGCTGTCAAACAACAAATATAATCATCAAAATAATGTCAAAAATGGTGTGTGATGTCGGAATAAGGAAAAACATATAATTTCTTCTGCCCTTAAAAAAAACTTGCGTTAATAATTGCGAACAGCTTGCTCTGATTACTGATTAATGCGATAAATAGACAAATGTAGCATTCAAGGTCACACCCGGCAGTTAAACAGTGATTTTGAAAATATTTGTTTTCAAGCAGATAATATGATAACGTTCATATCAAAGAATGCCTACATGGAATTGTCGGATACACACTCTCAAACACATACACACACACATACACACATACACACACATACATATATATATATATATATAGGAGTGTGTGTGTTTAGAAAATGTACTTCTTTTCCTTTCCTAGCTGATCTGATATTGCCATATCGATCAATGTATTAAATGGTTGAAAAATCCTGCAAAATAATGTGTCATTGCTCAATACTAATTAATTGTGGTTTTTAGAACCAGGTTTAACAGTTAGGTATAGGCCTACCTGCTGAATATATAATATTTTCGTAATAATCAATATTTAAATTTGTTTGTGTGAATACTACTTTCAAGACTTTTAAATCTTACAAATATTTTGCTAGTTTGCATAATTTTGATGATGATAGGCCTATCAGTTTTAATGAGCCTATTTTGTAAACTTATTTCAAACAATTTTTAAAAAAATTATAGCTATAAAAAGATAAAACAATTCGATATCTACTATTATCTTTCAAAATGATATTATAATTTATAAAAATATATTTTATGTCTTCTTCCTCACGATTAATGGCTTTATAACGTCATGAATTATTACTTCGATAAGTGCGTAGTTTATTTTTCTATTTTACCTTCACAAATCATTTAATTATCTTCCTTTACTAGCATATAATAAAGATATGTTTAGCTTCTTTAATATTTTGCACTTTAACAATGAAATCATCATCAATATTTTCAATAAAATCATGGAAAGAAAATACTTTTACAGCAATGTGAGTCATCATACCTTGATCAATGCGGCAAGTCAAACTTACAAGTTTACCACCATTTCTTCAATAAATTAATATGTATGAATGTATTAATTAATAACTTTATTGTCATTTTGGAAAACAAAACAACCTGCAAAATCCAAATACAAAAAATTGCTGGATAAGTTTTAAATGTAATCCTTCTGAGAGAGTTAATTTTTACGAAGAAAATTCAATTTAATTTACGAAATTTACCTTGGCTTATTAAAAGCCACCTGCTTCAGGAATACCTGCAGATATAGCTATTTAGAGATTTTAAAAATTCTTTATTTATAATCTTCTTTAAATAATTTATTTTGTTTTCAGATAAAAATAAAGTTGCTGAACAAAATTCTGCTGTAAAAGAGCTGTTCATCCAAAAATTATTCTAAGATAGAATTAGTGGTTTTGAATATATTCGTTTTCAATGTCATACTGAGGGGGAATTCCTTGGTTTTAATACGACGTTGATATTAGTTTTCACATATTTTAATGGAAAATGTTATGCCGATGTTAAAGAAATGAGCTAAAAATTTAATTAATATGGTAAATTATAATTATATCTTTACCCCCACTAAATAATATTTTTTAAATATACTTACACAAAAAATTTTTAATGTTTAAAATTCCTCAATATTTTCATTTAGAAGAACCTAAAAAAACTCTTAATCGTTAAGTTTTAAAATCTATTCGAATGCGTATGGGTAAATGAAAAAGTTTAGGTTTTTTTATTATTATTTCATTAAAGATGGCAATAATAACATTGTTATACGTGCCGAAACGGTTTCGATAATTTGTTCTGCTGTAGAACGTACGAAACATTGTTATGAAATATGGCTAAGATATGTTGAGTAAACACACAGTTATTAGGCTATATTACATGCAATCATGAAAAACTATTCACAGTTCTTTCATAAGGAGAATTTACTTGAAAATCACTTTGTTGTTTAATTGTTCGAAATATTAAAGAAACAGTACGTTTGTTTTAGCTCAGCAAAAATTGAAGAATTTATATACAATAAAAGTGGTTTTCTATCGTCTTAATTATCTTCAAAACAACTAGTAATTTATTCTCTCTCAATATTTATAATTTTAAAGGAACACCTTGCAAAATGGAATTTATCTTAATGAATGGCGTTGTATTTTTAATTGCCCTTTCGTATAAAATTATTATAAAAATACCTGAAGCGTTTAAGAAAAGATACATAAAGAGTTTGTTCAACTATTAGTAAAAGAAAAATTGAAAAATAAGTACGTCAAACGTTTATTTAAGACATTCAAGAAAAATATGGAAAAGTCTTACGAAATAAGTTTTTTTAGTAAATATATATTACAATAACTTACATTCAAAAGTAAGAATAACGAAAATACATATTTCTAAAACTGAACGATATTCTAGAATTTAAGTAACAGGTCGAAGAAATTGAAATTATTTAATAATTTGTAAGTCATCTTGGAAATAAGATAATACAGCTTATAATGAATTCTATGCAATATTACACGTCCAAGCTGACAATGGCAATTATTTGAAGAAAAAAAATCAGTATTTTATATGCTTTGGGATTTTAAAAATAAAAATTTATAATTGTTTATGAAGTAATCAACATGACTAAATCAATTTCTTGTAAATCAGTACGCGATCTTTGATGACATATCAGAAGGAGAAATAGGCGTTAGTTATAACCCACAGTAAATTCAAAAATTTTGGTTTCATTGTTAAATGTGTGGCATAAAAACTATTTTTAGATTAGTTTCACAATATTAATAACTTCAATACCTATCCCATAGACGGGCCCTTGATTTGACAACGTTAAGTTGTCACCTTCATACATAGGAAATAGTTTAGAATTTATTTATAATTGATTAAAATTATAGGTTTTGAACAATTTATATTTTTATTTAAATTTTATATTTTATTTATATTTTTTTCCATATTTGTTCCTATACTTAAACGAAAAAATTTAAATTTTTCCAGTAATTGCTCCTTTATTACTATAATACATAAAACAGCTATATCTGTAGTGTTCTATTTAATTTTTTTTTTCAAAATGTGAGACTACATGGGACATTAATAATATATATTACCGCAGGAGTTGATAACCGCTAATTAATAATTAAGGTTATTTTGTACCTCTACGACTTAATAATTCCGCTTGTTTTACAACCACTAAATAATTATCCAGCTTCTCTTGTACCACCGCCACTAAAGAATTCGGCTTATTTTATACCAACGCCAGTAAATAATTCGGCTTA
>PNEQ01010426.1:0-10690 GCA_003012365.1 Medauroidea extradentata | reverse complement strand
TACCTCAAGTCCTCGCACGTACCTCAAGTCCTCGCACGTATCTCAAGTCCTCGCACGTACCTCAAGTCCTCGCACGTATCTCAAGTCCTCGCACGTATCTCAAGTCCTCGCACGTATCTCAAGTCCTCGCACGTATCTCAAGTCCTCGCACGTATCTCAAGTCGTCGCACGTATCTCAAGTCGTCGCACGTATCTCAAGTCGTCGCATGTATCTCAAGTCGTCGCATGTATCTCAAGTCGTCGCACGTATCTCAAGTCCCGCAAGTATCTTAAGTCCCGCATGTATCTTAAGTCTCCACCTGTAACTACATGTGTCCAAAGTCACCACCCATGTCCAAAGTCACCACATTTATCTTAAGTCTCCACAATTTCCTAATTCCCACATGCATCCCCACATATATCTCAAAGTCTCCACATGAATCCCTGCTTATATAAATTATTTGAGTTATTTATAGAATCCAAAGAGCGATGATAATGTTTTAGTACATTTACACCCAAAGAATAGAGTACCTAAGTATATATTTTTTTACACAAAATGAATTTTTAAAAAAATTCTATATTTTTTACAGTTTCTTGTTTTCACAACTTAAAAAAAAAATGTGATGGCGCAGCATATGCCAGACAATTGGTTTCTAAGCAGGCTTGGTTAAACCTCTTAATATGTTACAAAGTCGTAGAGCTCTTTACAATTCTTATGATATTTGAAAATAAATCTAGGTGTGTTTTAGTTGTGTGAAGAACTCAAGTGGCTAGAGTTGACACAGTGGCTAAGTACTCGCCCCCCATGAAAGCGTATTGACGAGGTCTGAGATGTTTCTCGCATGAAGGTTGAGTGGCGGATGTTGCTGTTAACTGGCAGGTTTCCTCGGGGTACTGGCTGTTTCTAACTCCCTTGTGTTCCATCGCTTCTTCACCGTAGGGCTTCATATCAAGTCCTTGTTCAGGGCAGCAGTCAGAAGTATGCACGTGAGGTGAGATACCCTGTCCTTGGGTAATACACTACCCATGCTATATTTATAAGTTTGATCGAACTCAGAGAAGTAGCATGGGAGTTTCTTGGCCATTAACAGTGTGCATGATTAGTTTAAAATCATTCAGAAACCAATCACCACAATGAAGTGGCTTTTTACAAACCTGTTGGACTGACCTTCATCAAATTTTTTAAAGAATTATTTAGCACATACGTCACATTTTAGAATTTTAAGCATATTACAGTTATTAAATGACAGTTTTGCTATGTAACTGTGAAATTTATTGCAGAAGTTTCTGCGACATAAAACGTACAAATTTCAAATTTAGAAAAATTTTTTTTAAAGTACTTAAGTTCTAATAGAAAATCCTCTGCATTTTCAAATCGGCATTTGTTCTGCAAAAACTGCATTGTAAACGACACAATGAACAAAGGTCAAGTGAATTATATGTTTAAAGTATTTTTAACTTATCTCGCGTTATTTTCTAAACTTTCGCACTTGAAAATACATTTCAAAGCTGTCTCACTTACAATATTACAAAACGGTAACAAAATTGGTAGTAGTGTTCTGTGGACGGTTCGCAGCAGAACAATTCGTCCAGAACAATGATAAAAAAAATATCACGTCTTCAGATGCCTTTTTTTTTGTATGAAACAGTATATACCCGCTGATACTTAGGTTGCATTGTTTGTATTAAACAGGAGAAGGAACACACAAATTATGTGAAAGGGAAAAGTAACCACTTTATCTAGAACCAACTACGTTTCATTGTTTTGGAGAAGGAAAAATGTCTGTTCGGAGTTGTCAGTTTTTTTTCCAAGTCTGCAGAGTACAGACTTATCAATAGTGTTTTGTATCTGCCCACCCCCCCCTCCTCCCTTGTTCAAGTCGTACGTAGTGTTTCTTACGACAGCGTGTATTTCTCTCCCATGCATTATCTTGTGTCGTGGGTAATCTAGAAGGTCAGAAATTACTGTAGTGCAAACATTTTATAAAACGTGTGTAACAGCACGGCTCTTAATTTATTATCGTCCGCGCAAAACACGTGGTTTCATTATTTTAGTTTTTCATTTACTATTATCACTGCCAGTTTAGTGGAACGCCCTTCTAGTCCCAGTCATACCATACCAAGTCGCGAAGGGGTCGAGGTGGCCGAATGGTCAGACCATTCGCCAACCAGTAAGGTGATCCGGGATCGATTCCCGGCGGGGCCAGTCCCCGAAACTTCGCATGTGGGAATCGTGCCGGACGATACCGCTGGTCGGCGGTTTTCTCGGGGATCTCCCGTTTCCCACGCCCTCTCATTCCGTCGCTGATCCATACTCCCCTCATGTGAACCCTCATCATCGCTAGAGACGACGTTGAGCGCTAACGAAAAGTTCTCGCTCTCACCATGTTGCGAACATACCTGTGTGGTGGGGAAACTATACGATACTTCAATATCGCAGTATCGCATGGATACTCGAACACGCGTGTTTGTGGGAACCTTTACTGCGTCAGGGCTGCGACAAGCGGCGAGTTTTCTTGGAGATCTGACATTTCCCCGCCCCCTCAGTCTGGTTCTGCTCCTTTCTCACCTCATTTCACCCCTCGTTATATCTAATAATATCGCTGCTAAAGCCACGCCAGGTAACTTTACAGTACTTGAAAATGTTTTTATAACAACTTCATTTTTATATCGAAGAATCCATTAATTGTTTTGCCACAAATACATTATTATTTTATCCAATTTTTTTGCTAGCTCATTTTAATTATTTTTGCACTCAAATTACCACTAATTTTCAAAATGAAAATAAGCCAAATCAAGCAAAATATTTTTTGCGAACTATCCGTGCACTAATTTACAAAACGCCTACGTAGGATTATGTTCATAGTAAGACTGTTCTTGGTTTTAAATTTTGTCAAAGCATTTCGTTAAAGTTGTCAGTTTTTTTTTGCACCAATTTGGGGGGGGGGGATAACTAGCCAGCATGACCTTAAGGGACTTCCCTATCTGCGCTTGAAATGCATTGCAGCTTGTCATTACTATTATTTTTTGCCTAAACTATTTAATGCACATTATATTTGTTTATCTACGAAATTAACACACACTTGAAAGTATGTCGGGATACTTGCACAATTTCGGCACATTTAATAGAAATATTATTTTCGGACCCTCAAAATGGCCAATAATGGATTTTCCAGTCTGTCGTATATGGAAAAATAACAACCGGAATCGAAAAACCCCAGTAAAGGAACAAGCGCTAGACTTTGAACAACGCTGGCCACAAATAAAATACTATGGCCACCTATAAAAGTTCTACAGTAAAAATGATAATAGTAAAGTACTGCACGCCATGTGAGTAGCTTGTGCGGAGAGGCGATAATACATTACATATGTTGGTTAACGGCAACCTTACCGCTCCAACCTCTCACACAAAAGGGAGGCTGTCGGCGAGCTGAGTGCAGAGCTTCGGCGGATAGTTTGTTCATTCACAACTGCTCAACTATGTGACTGATGTAGTAGCATTCCAATATATCTACACGCTTGTATGCACACTCCAAGTCCTTCAGTATTCTATAAAGATTGTTTTCTTACTGCAGAATATGGCGAACATGAGTGTCTTTGCTATCGACTTTAGATATGTAACTCTTGCCTAAGAATTTTTAAATATGTACAGGTGTGACAGGGGCGTCACTTAGGGGGAGGGGAGCAAAGCACCCGCCCCCTGGATTTAGAATGTTAAGTGCTTAAAATATATTTTTTGTATTTTGTTCCTTAAATAATGCTAACTTAAGCACATAAAACTTAAGTTCTATTATTAAAGTTTTAAACTTATACATGCTTAATTAATAAAAAAAGATACAAGGTCACTGTCGCCGAAAGAAAAATCTCCCGTCCCTAAGAAAAACCTGAAATGACGCCCCTGTGTGTAGAAGGCACCTTTGTCTTAAATATCCGATAAAGTGATAGTGTTATCACAGAATATCTGCGAGAGGCGAGAAGATTGCAAACCAGTTCAGGGACTAGTGCTAGAGGTTAGGGTGAGGCGTGGTAAGCGGAAAGGAAGAGTCAACTACGGCTTCCGCACTTCTAGGCCTTGGCCACGCTAAACACGTCCACCTAGGAGCGGCTGCAACAACAGCCTAGAAGAATGACACAGCACGCCTCACCCTAGTCTCTAGGCACAAGCCTCTGTACTGACGTGTAGTTTCCTTTCCTCTCCTCTATCAGAGACCCGGTTATCATTTTATCACGTTAAAAGTTTGATACAAGTGTGTTGTACCCGCTTACACCTTGTAAATATTCTACACCATGATATCATACTTCAAAAATGACGGCCAAATAACTCCAATTTTTTGCTATTTTTAGCCGCGCTAAGTATTAGTGAAAGGTTCTTCGAACGCTATTTCTAAGCAGACATCAATCACATTCGTCGAGTATGTTTTGAATGACGGAGTGTATCAGGCGAAGTTCTGCACACCGCTTGGCACGTTACTGGTAGTTACGGACAGTGCAGTGGACTAACACGTAATGCGACGTAACAAACACACGTGTCGCAGCATTCGACAGCACATCCTAGTTCTTTGTACCAATAGTAAACCTAAGTGCTGTGTTTTAATACTAGTCGCTGCGCACGATCAAGCATAATAGCAATGTTCTTCGGAATTATCGTAATGGACAGGTAACTACAAGAGCTTACTTACAATTTACTTTTTACAATACAACCCCAACACCTGCTACCACATAGCCGTGTTCAAAACCACTTTTCATACATTTATATTTTATGGACGTTACATAACCACGTGCTTTGGTGATTCAACGTTTAATTTACGTATCCACGTCAATCAATCATGTTCTTCTAGGAAACATTGATGCATTTGCTACGTAGACTCTTCCTGCAAAACTAATTATATTGCAATAAGTTACCATTAAACTGCTCTGAAGTTATTTCTTTGCCAAGTATGAAATATATTTTTTACTAAACATATGCTACTTTCGTCCAAAATAACGCAACAGTTATTTATTTTTAATTATTTTGTTTAAGAAGGCGCAAAGATGCCACGTTGAACACGTATTTTGGAGGACCAGGGTTTGATCCCCGGCTCCGGCCAAGCTGATTTCCGATTTCTGTGTGTTCCCCAAGTCGCTCCAGGCAAATGCTGGGATGGATCTTTAACGTATGCCATGGCCGATTCATATCCCACTTATCGTTCTTGAGCAAATTTATGTGTAGGCCTAACTAACTGTCTCGCTGTCGACTATACGTAAATCCTAACGAAAAAGATATTGTTTTAATGGCTACTGGTTAGCTGGACTAATTTTTTTTTTTGTTTTGTTTCTGATATACGGGAAATAAAACTTGAGTAAAACAATACAGTACACGGGAAATTTACTGTGTTACTCCACCTCGGTAAACACCAACCCAACCACCGAAAATGTTTACGTACTTAACACCATGTTACCGATGGCAGTTTAGAACACACTGCTGTATTACGGCACATAATAACAGTCCAAAATACCAGCTTCAAAAAATTATTTCTGATAGCATTACGTTTGGTATCGCTAAAAATATATTTTGTTATCGGCGTCAAACTTACGAACTGTCATGATTAGAACACACATACGTCGAGCTACCAGTGGACAATAAATGTTACAAGTAAAAACCTCGTGCATATAATATATGCCTCTTGTTTACTTGACCCTACAAAAGAAAGGACCTTCATACATTGCTGCCAAACTGTTCAACTAACTTCCAAGGTCCTTGCAGTAGGTACATATGTTTTTCAAACAAAACAATTTATAAAAATCCTTAAAGGAATTGCTAATATCCCCTTTCTATTCAGTTGAATATATATTCACTCAGCAAGCAAAAATTTATATAATTACGTAAGAATTTTGGCCACATTTTGTGTGTTTATTTCCTTCTCTTTCCTTTTAATGTGGCGGCGACGAAGAATGCAGATGTGGGTCAACAAACGACTTAGTCCTGTTTAGAAAAGAACAACATATCTTTTAAAATGTATTCAAATCAATTGTATTTTTCTTACCGTGACTTGACCAATATCTTTGTACAAAAATGTACACAAAAAGAGATCTCATGGATGCAATGAACTAAGACTTACTACAATGTCACACAGGTAACTTCTCTGAAAACCTTGACAAATTCTGAACGCCCACTTTACTCTTTGTACGATGTAAACAAGAACAGCACCAGGGTCGGAATCTCTCGCCACGCACTTCAAACGCATTGCAGTGAGTTGGGAAAACGGTTTTTTTATTAAATAATTCCGCATATGCCCATTCAACACAACAGTACAATAAACAGGGCAAACAGGGCCACATGTTACTAGGAGAGGGGAGGGGAGGGTAGGGAGCAAATGAACAAGGAACCCGCTCCCCCCCCCCCCGAGAACGAACTGTTTGAACTTAGGCTACATTATAGTGAACGATAGTCGATATCACTTTTATTACACTTCCAAACTCTAGGCCACCTAACATTTGTCATTGGCACATTATAAAATAATAGTTAATGTAGTTCAATGTTACGCACAACAAACATAGCCAAGTAATAAAGCCTATAAAACCAAAATTTAAAATATATGAGACTTGACTTTTGAGGTTTAGGCCCCCTTCGGAAAAAAATCTGTGTACAGTTCTGACAATAAGGTAGGATCCGCGTCTCATTAGCAGCGAGGTCATTAGAGACGGCGACACACTTCTTCCCAAAATAGCAGGAAGTCAGCGAGGAATCGGCCATGGCCTTCGTAAAGGAACAATTCGGTATTTGCCTTGAGTAGCTTCGGGAAGCTACTGAAACCCGAAATCAGAATGGCCGCAGTCGGGAATCGAACACGGGTCATTCCGAATGAGAGTGTAAAAGTTTTACCGTTTCAGTACATCGCTCGGTACGTACAAAAACACACTTTAGACCCCAGTATTAGGAAGACTTAGAATTTTGGTAACAAACAACAGTAATAATCTAATCCTCATGTACGGTATGTCAGTGTTGTTGTAATGTCTTCACGCACAGTTCGAAGCCTCTAAACACAACTAGTGAAGCTACAGTGCTAAAATATGTTACACAGTGAGTGGTGAGTGAGAAGATGTACTCACTTGTTGAACGTTTTCTCGTATTCTTTGATCTGTCGCCTGGAGAACTCGTGGAACTCTGCGTAGATGCTTTTCTTGACCGGCCTGAACTGTGGCGTCACAGCTTGACCCTCGCCCATGGCGTCGTTGATGGCCTGCCGCCTGTGCAGGAGGTAGCTCAGCTCGTCGTCAGCAGACATCCTCGCTTACTTCCAACCAGCTGACTGCCGCACTCACTCGCTCTAGTGACACAGTCGCTTCTGTTGTGCTACTCCACTCCCGCTGGCTACAACTTTCCATTCCTGTCCCCGCCACGCCCCCCACCACGATACATTGCCCCTCCTCACGCTAGTAGCTGCTGGAGGCCGTCCCCTGGCCTGTCCAGTGACGTCACTACACTCTCCACCTTCATGCTCTCTCCTTCCATCTGAGTCACGTTCACGTGCGGATAACTGCCCTTGTATCTCTCCCTCTCCTCTCTCTCGCTGCACGTGCCGTGCTAGTGCAAACTAATGACAAACAGCGACTCGCCATCGTCACAAAAGACGTACGGCTCGCACGCTGCTCACCTCAGAGACCTGGCAATAGCTTGCCACCTGTCGAGCCTCACACGTATGACACCATTGACATTTCTGACTATCTCAGTACAGCTTGTATTACTATAGGATCTTTGAGGCTTTTTTCCCCAATAGGCTACCCCGAAGGCAATGGTCAAATTATTATTGTAAAAAAAACACTCTCGAAAAACGCATTCTAATAATTTCCTTTTCCCAGCATTTTATTCCTGTTACACTATTTTCCTCTCCTCAATTTAGAATTTATTTTTAATAATCTCGGGAAATGCGACTTGAGCCCCACCTTATACTATTTCAATACCTAATTTGCTCTCGTCACGGAATGGCGGTATACAGCACCCTTAAGGGGATTGTTGCACGCTACATACTTTATTTTTTAAGTTTTATTACAGTGAACATTTAACTTATCAACGTATTTTAAGAGCATTGTATTTATTAAAATTTTTAACATTTTTTTTTTTTAAATTAGCTCTCCTGTACAATGTTTACAACTACAAATAGGAGAGAGCTAAAATTAAGGCAGTTCTTTCTTGTGAAAATTATGAAGCTGGGTCCTATAATGTCATGAGGTATTCCGAAATACATCTGAAATCATCTCCCGTGGAAATTGTAAAATAACTATAAACAAATTTTTTGTCTTAAAAATTAAACAAGAAGTTGCCAGCATTACTGATAAGCGTACTTTCGTAAAAGAAAGGTGCAAATTAACCCTGAAAGTTAAAATCGTTAACGTTATTTAGGAATATTATATGATAAAATTGATTTAGACGTATCATTCACGATATATACTAAAAATAAGTCAGCTTGTTAAGTAATATGCGAGTAACTAGTTTAACAAAAGGGGAAAAATGTCTCTAAAAATTTCTTTCTATCATAAAGATAAATAAAAAAATTGCCGTATATTCAAAATATTACTGTTGGATGAACGAAGTATAAACAAGTCAAGTCGGGTATGTACGCAGTATATGTGTACCAAGTTTACTGAAAAGCTGAAAAGAAATATATTTTAACGTATGTTTTACTATGCTAAAAATATAATAATGGCCACCATTTTGAAAATATCAAGACATGATGAACGAAATACACCACAGTAATGTCAGCTTTGTATGTATTATATATGTTTGGTGAAATTAAAAAATTAATATTTATTAAGATATTTCATACTATGCTATAAATGTAAAAATAGCAACAATTTCGAAAAATTAACTGAGGGTAAACGAAAAACACAAAAGTCAAGCCAGTCTTGTATTTAGTATACTCCATTTCATATAAGTTTGAATAATTTTGACAGCAACTTATGGGCAATAATAATCAGTATTTTGTGACTTGTTGCACATTGCAAGAGATTTTAGCTCTAAAATGGACCTGAGATACCCATTTCAGAATTTGTACTGCTAAGTTTGTCTTGTGCAGTAATACAAACAACAAAATATTACAAATCTTTGCCCATAAGCTGCTGTCAGATTTATCCAAACTTATATGAAATGGAGTGTATATATGTACAAAGTTGAGTGAAATTCTGAATAATATTTACTAAGATAATACTGAGCTAAAAATGTAACAGTTGCTACCGTTTTGAATATATAAACAAAGGATGACCTAAATACACAAATGTCAAGTCAGATTTGTATATAGTAGTATATGTATACCAAGTTTGGTGAAATTATGAAAAATATCTACTATGATATGTTACAGCGTGCTAAAAATATAAAAATAACTCCATTTTAAAATTATGCACACGGGATGAACGAATATACAGGATGTAAGGAAATTAATAGCCCGAATTCCGGGAGGTCATTCCTCATGAAAAATGAAGTAGACATTGTATAGGACACTTTCAAGGGAAGTTATTATTAAGGGCGGAATAAGCCCTTGAAAATTGAGTTTGAAAATCGTATTTTGTCAAAATATAAAAAATGGTTAGGAGTTAAATTACGATTATTTGGGCGGTGTTAAGTGTTATTGAGATCTTAAACATTTAATAATTTCAGCCTTCTAACTTTCCAATTTCATCAAAATAATAGGGGTTACCTCCCTTACATCGCATATAATTACGTTGGCGTTACGTTTTGTGAACATTTCATGTTGGCTTTTCGGGCAGTACACCGTGAGGAACAAAACAGGTCCTTCTGTCGCAAATGCTTTGAAAGCACCGTTTACCAGAAAAACGGACACAACTGTTCTGTGCCTGGTATGTAGGCAAAATGTGCTACATCCGCTAAGACATGTATTACTGGTACCGTGCTCTCAGGAAAATTCAACCCGTGATGCCGCTGTTGAAGCTTGCCGCAAAATGAAGTTACATAAGCTTAAAATCAAAAACATGCCTTTGCACGACTCGGTTAATTTGGCAACAAATTTGGTTTAGCAAAATTTACAAAACGCTATTATTTTGACGATATAAATCCGCGAAATTCATAAACAACGGAACTTTCTTTAGTACATTCTGAAAATATATCAGTATGTCATGCATGTATTTCGCTAATAAATAAAAAGAAATAAAGAAAAACGTACCGGGGATGCACCCGAGTTCGAGGATAAATCCAAACTGGTTGATGGCATTCTTATTTTGGGCCTGTAGGCTGTCATCATCTCTGCATTGTGATAATGGAATGAGGCCCTACGAGGGAGCGTTGCCGAAATAAAAGGGCGGGGGAAACGGGTGTTATCTGAGAAATCCTACCGACCAGCGACATAGTCCGACACGATTCCCACTTCCGAAAAACTGGTGCAGTCACAATGCAGAGATAATTGCAGCCTACAGGCCCAAAATCAGAATGCCATCATCCAGTTTGGAGCTATCCCCGCCCTAGGGTGTATCCTCCATACGATATTTCTTTATTTATTAATTTAATATCGAAATACGTACATGGCATACTGATATTGTTTCAGAATGTACTAAAGGATGTTCTCTCGTTTATGAATTTCGTAGAGTTATGTCGTCAAAATAATAACAATTGGTAAATTTTGCTATACCAAATTTGTTGCCACATTATCCGAGTCGTGCATAGGCATGTTTTTTTTTTTTTTTTTTTTTTTTTTTTTTTTTTTTTTTTTTTTTTTTTTTTTTT
>PNEQ01010425.1:0-12670 GCA_003012365.1 Medauroidea extradentata | reverse complement strand
CGTACGTACTTAGAGGTTCTTCGTCGTAACAGTCGCATTACATGTACTGTACGTACTAAGAGGTTCTTCGTCGTAACAGTCGTAATGCATGTAGCGTACGTACTTAGAGGTTCTTCGTCGTAACAGTCGCATTACATGTACTGTACGTACTAAGAGGTTCTTCGTCGTAACAGTCGCAATGCATGTAGCGTACATACTTAGAGGTTCTTCGTCGTAACAGTCGCATTACATGTACTGTACGTACTTAGAGGTTCTTCGTCATAACAGTCGTAATGCATGTAGCGTACGTACTATGAGCTTCTTCTTCGTAACAGTCGTAATGCATTTATCGTACGTACTTAGAGGTTCTTCGTCGTAACAGTCGCATTACATGTACTGTACGTACTAAGAGGTTCTTCGTCGTAACAGTCGTAATGCATGTAGCGTACGTGCTTAGAGGTTTTTCGTCGGTAACAGTCTCATTACATGTAGTGTACGTACTTAGAGGTTCTTCGTCGTAACAGTCGCAATGCAATTAGGGTACGTACGTAAATATAACTTTCCTTACGATTGTTGTAACATTTAATTTTGTAAAATAACTTATTTGAACAGACGTTTCCGCTATAATTGTATCTTAAAACGGATGTTTATATACTAATATCTAAAATTATTGTACTCAAAATTACTGACATATCCTTACACATAAAGTTTGAAATTATCGTGACAGAGAAGATTGAATGTTTTCCGAAAAGGGTTGTCGCTGAAGCTTTCACAATTGATATACATATACATTTTGCCTAAATTAAGACTTGATTGATGTTTTTTAAACAGGACATTAATTTTTTTACAATGTTACAAATTATAGACATCACTTTTTAATGTACAACTTAAATGGTACCTTTTCAACAGCGTTGACACTTTATATGACAGTTTATAACGATATTGCATGCATTGTACAGCCATGTGCAATATTCCACATGCAACCACTGTACTTTTATCTTGGCATCTTTGCAAAGACCGTAAAAAGGGGGGGGGGAGGTTTGCGATGTAAGTTAGCTCTTTCCTTCCTCAACAAGCTACTCCACGCGCACCTTTAGTACTGCATCTGCTGAATGCTAACTCTTTATTCACTTGCTTCAACGAGTTACCTGTCATGTGTCAGTTAAACCAAATAAAAATCTTAAAATAGCAAATTTTTACTAACATCATTATTGCAGCATTTTGTACTTCTAAAACAAGAAATAACTTTTACTTCAAATGATAACTTTTAAAAAAGACATGCAACAGATAATTGAAGTCAACCTTTAACTTCGTATAGGTCTACTTCCTCTAGAATTTTAGTGGTAAACAGTTTAGCAAACATTTTCACTTTGTCGACAATATATGGCGTCAGGTGAACACAGATTACGTTGTTTGTTTGGAACTTACTGACGGAATTCCTTCTGTGTGATAGTCTGAGTTATTTATTTGTTTCTTCCTTAGTTAGTTTTTTTTTTTTTGGTACATGAGTGCTTGTATGTGTCATTTTCTGGATTTCTTGTCCAATTGAATATGTTTACCTATGTTTGCCAGTTGCAAACAAGGTCCTTTTGTTTGTTTGCTTGGCTGTATGTTCGTGTGTATTCTCTGGTTTTCTGTGACACACCATTTGCTGCAATGGCATATGTCCAAAATACTTCCTTAGTTTGTAACAGGTTACATTACCTAGTAATCGTGACTAGTGCAGACATGCTGATTGAGCCACACAGCAACTACCCTAACTACCAGTTGTAATAAGAAATGTAATCGTAGGAAACATCTTATAAACCTCGAAGAAAAACTGACAGCTCTACTTGCTTCGAATATCTCCAGACGTAAACACTAACTGGCGTTCAAAATACATTTGCAAATGGCTGAACATTGTGTAGTGGTGTCTGGAACACTATTAATCAAGAAAGGCCCATGTAGATAAACAGCTTTTGCCTTTCATTTAACTTTAGAAGATTATTTTGGTTGCTGAATGTCCAATAAAGGTCTTAGTTTGAGCGCAAGGAAGATATAGGGGCGACGTTTGAAGTGAGGTTGAGACGAGTCTCGGGTGGATAGACTGCAGACTTGTGTAGTTGTTGCTCGGACCTAGGTGTAGGCAGACGGAACTGTCAGTGTAACGCAGAGACCATGTAACTACACAGAAGAGGAACCACAACAGCCTAGACTGTAGTAGTCAGGCTCGGTACACAGCAGCACAGCAGTACTACAGAGATAGTGTGGGCTAGGTCTGCCTCTGTACACTAGCTTGTTCTGTGCGTGCAGCAGCCAGCTGCAGAGCTGACCAGGCAGAGAGGTTACTCTTCTCACGGCCGGCCCACGCTGTGACCTCTGACCTCTCTTGTCAGGGCGTCGCGGCAAACAAGCGCAACCGACCAACTACTGTAGCTACAAAAGTGAAGCCAACATTTGATATTAGGAGGGGACATGTTCGAGCTCGCTATATCTGGAGAACGAAAATTTACTATTGATTACTGATTATACGTTATTGTAAAAGGAACGCCCTTTTGAAATTTTACCGATTATGTATTCAAATAGTGTATTTTTTCATTAAAAATTCATTGTACGAAAGGGTAGCATGAATTTAAATAAAAGCGTCCACTTTTGACATTTCCAACTATTTGTATTTATCTTATGCATTGCACACTGAGACGCGATTACAACTGAAAGTAAAGATAACAGGAATTGCTAAATTAAAAATGTTTGAGCTTACACTTCACTGTGTCAGAAAGAACCAGCAGCTCTTAGGCGAGGACGTGTTCTGGGTGAAGACATGTCAACCTTGTCTCCTTTCCTGTAACTACGTCACTGAGAAGCTCCACACACGCTCAAGAACATTCCTATGCTAATTATAAAAGAAAATGTGCGTATATACATACATATATTTTTTCTGTTGACATTCACATTCTACTATTTACGTGTTTGGCGTACTGGAATAATTAGCCTCATTCTCGAAGAAAAAATAAACTTATGAGCCCAGCTTACAGACTGTGTTTATAAATGTCTGTGTACATGTGTATATGTTCCTCATTATGTCCACTTACCACTACCCTTACATGCTATGGAACTGGCAGACTGTACTTAAACTATGTACACATATAGTACTTAGGTCGGTGTTGTGTTGGTTGCTACGTACACTATCAAGCCACGCCCACACACCAGTCCTGCTGTAAGCTCACGACAACGTCCTCTGAAGATTAGCTATCTTTCCTGCAAGGATATACAGGGAGGGTAAGGGGAGGGTAAGTCTCAAGAACAGTACAGTATATAGGCCTACTTTACATTGTCACAATGTGTACTACAGTGAACTAGCTTATACAACCTTGGCGAGCCCTAACAGCTCGTTATTAGAGGGTGCTGTGGTGTGCAGGGGGAGAAGATATAAGGATCACTCTCTTCCTTGTTAAGGCACTTACCACGTCACTCTCTGGCGTGGCTGGAGTCGAACCCAAGACCCCTACAAAGCTGTAGTCTCACCGGTGTGTATATCATCCAATGTGAGGCGAAGGTCAGTGGTACATCTCGAGACTAGACAACTATCATCACTCCAGCCCTCTGCCTTCCATCTCTACTATTCTCGTCCCCTCCCTCAACACCTTTCTCTGCCCTCTGATTGGCCACATCTATGTCAGTCACTGCTACAACAATGTTTTGATGATTTTGATAATTAGCTCTGCTGACGTTTCCCGGTACTTGTTTCCGTAGTCGGCATGTTTTTGCAGAGTTGTGATTTCTCCTAGGTTCCCTCTTGTTGCCATTCTCTGCAATTGTTCCGTCCTCTCTAGCTTTCAGTGCACAGAAGTGCTATTTTCTAAATGGCGGTGATAGGAACTTTTCTTGACTCTGTGTTGTTTTTCAGGAACATTATAACACATTTAAACCAATTTTGTTTTTGATTTTATAGTTTATCACCTAACCATAATGACACCATAGAGTATTCTAGACGTTAGCTTGACATGACTAAGTAAGATTTATTTTGTAATATTTTCAGAACTGGACCAATTGTATCCACAATATTTTGACACCTAATCATCTAAATGTTAGATTTTGTACGTTGGAATGTTGTGGTTCAGCTATATTTTAATATAGAAAAAATTAAAACATTAAATTTTATATAATTTTTTGAGAACTGCTGGAAGGGTTGTAACCAAATTTCATAAATAAACAGTTAGAACATCAAAGCTTTGATTGTATTGTTAAATACGGTTGTAGGCCCGAAATTTTGGAAGACATCACGTAATGAATTTTCTGTCTTTTCGAGAACTATTAGACCGACTGTTAGCGAATTTTATATGTAATATTATTTTACAAACAAAGTATTTAGTTCTTCCCCTTGTTTATATGTTAGTAAGAGTAGTTCGGTATTGCACTATGGTTTACCTGGAACATAGACTACTGTAGAAATATGTTGCTGGGAAATTATTCTATGTGTAGTTTTCCATAAACCAACATGTAAATTAAAGAAAATAACTCGGGTACCAAAGTAACACATCATATACTCGCTTGGTGCATTAAAAGCAGCAATTAAGGCCTATATTTGCATATTACATATGTCCATGTTGATATGTGTTGTGTGCGTATGTTATATATTCACATATATATTATTTATACGAATTTTCACATATACTACATGCGTATACGTTTCCGAAGAAAGTCGACAATATGAGGCACTAGTGTACTAACGTAGATGTTTGTTCCAATTTTTTTCATGAAATTAAATTTACGGCTATAAATAAATAGCTATAAAATGATTATCAATGCTCTACTAGCAAGATATAATTAATATGATAAAGCAACAGCTCGGTCAAAACTGTATTTTGGCGGAAATCAGTTACTTCGATACGGTTGGGAATATTCTGGACATTGTCGCATGGCTATGGTAATCTAATGTGTCCAAAATGATGAGATAATTTTATGTTTTGTTGATAGCCTTTATTTGATTCTTTGTTTTTTATACTTGTTACAACATTTTTTTTTTTTTTTGCTAATGAAATGGGTGTATTAAAAATAAATGGCAAGAAAAAAGGAATTTCTAGACAAGTAGACTGTCTCCAATAATTTCGTTCAGAAACGTTGTTGAAAGTGATTGTTTTGTTAGTTTGTACCTGCTGATAAAATACGTTTGGTAAAGCACTTGCTGCTTATTGCTGAAAGCATGCATATGCCAGCAGTACCTGCTGGTGAAATACATCCTCCATTCGCCCGTTGTTTGCGGATTATAGGGCAGCCAGGGTTCGTGAGTTATGTTGCTTTCTCCCTGTAACAGCGCTCTGGGCGTTTAAAAGTTTTAACGTTCCAGCTTCAGTGAAATAAGGCTTTGTTCTCTACCTATATAAATGTTCCACAGTAAAACTATAAATAAAATACTGTACATGTATCGAGTATAGAAAGTTCGCTAAAACCACATTTCTGCGAATTAAATTTACGATCTTAGTTTTGTACTCTAATGTTAATAGAAAACTCGGTCGTTTTGAAAAAAAATTCAAGAACTATACTACTTTATGATTATAAACTATTTCGATAACAGAACAACTATAAAACTCCTCTGCTTTACGTTGCCAGTGCTCTTCGAAATAAAACAAAGCGTGGTTTATGTATGTACGAGTATTTCCTCTGGAAAACCTGCTTTTATATATATATATATATATATATATATATGTGTGTGTGTGTGTGTGTGTGTGTGTGTGTGTGTGTGTACATACACACCGGCACATACACTCACACACCTACTCTCTTTGTTTTTAGGTAATGGCTAAATGTCAATATTTGCGTGTTACGGTTTTGTGTGTGACACTAAAACCAACTGCCATATCAAACTGAAAAAATTAATTGTGAATAACGTTGTTGCACGCTACAAGTTGACATTCATGAAAACAAAACAAAAAATTATTGTTGTATTTTTAAAATGTTGTTCAATTTTTTAAATTTTCATTTCAAATTTCAGCATTTTATTTAAATAAAAATGTAATTATTATTTTGTGTATGTCAACTTGTAGTCTGCAACATTGTTATTCATGATTAATTTTTTTCAGTTTGGTATTTTCAGTTGGTTTTAGTGCCGTACATAAAACCGTAACATGAAAATTTTGAAATTTACGTGCCATTATCTAAAAATATGAGAGGTAAAAAAACTTAATGAGAGCAAAACTTAGTCACAATTTATGTCTAAAATAACAAAAAAATCTGGTACAAATACAAAACTAAACATACGACGATTGAAATGTCGGTAGACTGTGCCCGTAATGCATGAATATGACGATGTTCAAACACAATTAGAGTTGATTGATGATGACAGTTCAGATCAAGATTTATATGCCCGAGAAACGTTCAAAAACACATATTATGAGGTATTAGGACAGGATACAGTAATTATCGAGCTGTACAAATAAGCTAATTCAGATTCGAGCAAAGACTGCTCATATCGAATAAATGCATATATTAATAGACAAATTCAGGTGCCTACAATTAAGTTACCTGCATTCAGTGGTAATGTTACAGAGTTCAGACATTTTAAAACACATTTTCAAGTCTTGTAATTAGTAACGATTCTCTAGACGAAGTTCAGAAACATTATTAATTATTTTCTGCTGTATCAGGCGAACCCCGCAGATTAATTGAAATCTTGATAACAACAACTACAAATTTCGATGTTGCATGGAAAAATTTTGCGCTAGGCGAACTATAACCAGAAAAGCCTTGCAGCTGCTCACGTCATGCTACTATTGTCTTTGCCGTCAGTTACAAGACACTCAGTATTTGATTTAAGTTGCTTGTTAAGTCAACTAACAAGCAAGTTCAAGGCTTTAGAAGAGTTAGATTTAAAAGTACTACTGCATGAAGTAATCATATCACCGTTTTAAATCAGCTTGATGAATTATTTCGAAAGGAATGGAGATAAGCTCATCAAGCAATAGAATTTCATTATTGCAAGAACTATGCGAATTCCTCGAAATTGTGTGTCAGGTTTTGGAACTCAGCAAAATTAATAGTTTCAATAAGAGCAGACACAGTTTACATGAAGCACAACTCACCCGCGAGGTAATTATCAGTCGTTGCATGGAATGCATATGTTGGGTAGGTGTCCTGGATTTGTGACACTCTACGGTGACGTACTGAATTTATATTTGTACATAAACGTTGTATTTATTGCTTGAAATTAAGGCATAAACAAAGCAGTGCACATCACGCGCAAGTCGTAAATGTGGAAGAAAACACAGTACATTATTACGCAGATGCACTAAGGATTGTCGGGCTGCTGTAATAACAATTCCGTACAAACGCCATGTAACACAGACAGTCAGTCAGAGAGCAAAGGCAAGGACGATTCAAGTGATAACACACAGTATTGTTCTTAAATGTCAAAACACACACTCGCATTCTACTTCCCACTGCTATTGTGAAAACGTGTGACAAAAATGAAAGATCATTCATCTGTCGTGCATTACTGCACTCCTCACAAGAATATTTAGTAAGTGAATCATTAGTTCCGATACTATCTCTGAAGAAATTTCCTAACAATGCACCATTACAAGGAATAAGCAATGTCAGGACATAAGCCAAATATTGCACCAATGTCCATGTTACGTCTATGACAACAGACTGTTACGCAGATGTTGTGTGTTCGATGTTACCACGCATTTCTGGTAATGTCCCAAGTAATCACATTAGTTGGTAACGTTTCACATAACATACAATTAGCTGATGAAGCAATCAGTCATCCAGTTAAATTTGATCTACTTGTTGGCCAAAAATATTTCCCTAACTTCTTCCTGAAGAAAGGTCCAGATTGGGCTAGGCATATCTGAAAAATACTAAATGAGGGTGGGTAGTACCAGGAGAACACACATTGTCAAGTATATATGAAAACCAACTAACTTTCTTTCTGAGTACGGATATTAGTTTGAAACAACAGTTGTCAAAATTCTTGGAACAAGAAGACCTTGATAATACACCAGGGTGTGGAAGAAATAAGATACGCTTTCCAGATATTACTGAGAGGTCTTCTAATACTGCCAACATAAGATTCTCAGATAACACTGAAGCGAATTGAAATTTCTGCACTGAAAATCGTGAATCTCCTCAAAATGTCACATTTTATGTATCAGTTGTAATGAAATACCATAAGGTTTCTGTTGAAGGCACAGTGATTACGGAATCTCCAGATCATAATACATTTATAATGGATGAACGTTAGATAGAAAATACACTTTGCTTACCAGGAAATTATGCTATATCTAGTGTCACTGTTAAGGATAGTGAAAAAGTAAATCTGAATTCTCCAAGAAAGCAGATAATGAAAATGCATACTATGGTAACTAGACAAACGGCAAAACCTACATTGCAAGAAAGACACGCAACTGGAACACTAGATGGTACATTGAGTGTGACTAGTAGCAGCTCTTACACAATACTTGATAACGCATTGCGACACAATTTTTCAAAATACTTGATTCGGTACGTTATTACTGAGGGACCAGTAATAAAACCGTGCTAAAGGTATGTGTGAATCATGTCGTTATGTTGTGGCGGATGCAGCTTTAAAATTGTATTCATACGAGAAGGTTCCTAAGATGAAATCACATGATCTATTTTCTCAGAATTCACCAAGTCCTGCATTAATCTCATCATCTTCTAATTCAAATTGTGAAAAATAACCCAGTTGTGAGTGTAATGAGAAAAGAATATGACTCAATTGTCTGCCATCCTCATTCTTCCTACAACAGCTCGCAGAAAGTATGGATAAATACATTACGTCGACGAAGAAGAAAGGTATATATACTTAGATCCACAACTGAAGTAAGCCCTGTCTTTGATGTCAGTAATATACAAAAAAGATAAAATAATAAAAATGGGAATGTAACCGTTAAAGTTGGGAAGACTTACCTATATTGTGTGAATATGAATTCTATTGAAACAATATTCCCTGCAGTGCAGAGAGTTGTATAACTTCGAGTCAAGAGTATTATGACTAACTCAATGTTGCAGTATTTAGCTTTGACACTTACAAAGTGAAGCTGCAGCGGGTTTTTATTGAGAATGAGCGAATCATCAGTCAATTGTTTGCCAGAGTTAACCAACAGTAGTTATTGGCATCAACTATTAGCACGAAGAAAAATGCCGGTAGTATGAAATCAAGTTCTGTCGTTTCAGCAGTTGATAATGTCAGTAACAGAAAATATCCTGCTGATCTCTCGTTAACAGCTTATTTTTCACTCACAGTAACCACGACAGTTAACAAATGCAATATGGCGGAGATTACAGCTCCTGCAAAAGAAATAACGCACCAGATACAAAAACATCTCAAAGCCAGGCTTGCTGTACCTGTATCAATAAAGCAACCGGTTTATTAAGACAATTTTGTGTCAAAAATTCAAATTCACTCCAAGTTCAGAAAAACCAACCCCAGAAGTAACGCAAGACTACAACTGCGAACCAGCAGTCATGGACCGTAGAAGAAATTTGTCGCAGAGCAAATTGTTGCATTCCAACAAACTTTTCTCCTGGTTACAAATGTGGCAAAGTTTCTACAAAAAAAAATAGTGTGGGCAAGCCGAATAAATTTACTTGAGAAAACATGTTTATAAATTATCTTAGTGTATGAAATTTGTCAGATATTTGTAGAAAAGAAAGGGTAACATTTTTTTCTGGAGGAGTATGTTCAGTCCTGAGGTTTGCTCCTTGTATTTGTAGTTTCATAGCAATTGCATACATCTTTGGAATTGTAACAAACAAGTATGTAAAGTGAATGTAAACTAGAACTTAGAGTAAATATAGGGTAGAGGGAGTATCCTCTATACAGCTGCATACGAAATTGTGTGTTCAACATGTGTCACGTGACTTTAGTGAAATATGCGCGGGAGATTTGAAATAACATTGCGAGCCAAGATAATAATTGATTAGTAATCACAACTATGTTGGGTTAATTTGGTACCTTATGAACTTTGAACTAAGGAGAGCATACTACCATATTATCACATAGTATATTTGCGTAGAAATTTCAGAACGACAAATGTAAGCAATGTTTGCCACGTTACTGTTTTCCTTAACCCAGCTGGTTTTAGTAAAAAGTAAATATTAGCTACATACTTACTGTCAGGTTTTGAACGGAGATCTTGGTGACACCACATGACTAAATATATATTCTGGAAGGTACGTCATGAGTTTCAAACAACACGACTGCATTTTTACGACCAGAAAACATATATAAACGACACCAAACTCTCGAGACCATGTTGGATACACATTTGTGACGTCATGTTCCCTCTACTATATATTACCTCTATGAACTAGAAGCAATGATTTCACTTGTTATTTCCATAGTATTCGCGTAATTAATGACGAACTATGAGCTTGTTAATGTAATCATGATAGAACAAGTGCCGTCCTGTTTTTTTTTCTATTGCTCGCTATAAACTGCTTTTCAGGAGTTTGTGTAGATGTATCAAATGGTACTGCTTCCCAACTTAATAGAGTTGCTACGTGTACATTACTTCTGGGAATTTATAAAAGTTGTTTACCAATTCATTTATTGCGATGGCAAAGGTTGATGTGTGAGTTATGATAGAACTTTGACCGAAGTAGAGGTGCCATGGCTGTACTGCGCACTGAACTCATAGCCTTTGACTTGGCGTTCATAAACGTTGCTTCATAGCAGAGAATTGTCTGCATACACAACGAGCCCAGCACATTGTACTCCAGCCACGTAAGTTGTTACACTGTCCTCTGATAATATACTTGTCTTCATGAGAATGCAGGTAATGTGAACATGTGTCAGAAACAATGAACTGCAACTTTGTAGGACTGGGGTTGTGTGTTGACGTCTCGAGTGTCGAGTTAACACAGAGATCAACCAGCTGTGACACAACGCACTGGTGTTGCCCCGGGTCATAGTTCATACACAGACTGTGACATATGCGGGTGCAGTCTAATTATCTAGCCTGCGAGACACTTCACCGCCAGTAACTTCCTTACCTCGTCCCTTATGTATGTACACTTGCTGTGACACTCGGCTGAACATATAGCCACTGGTGCATGCTGAAATATCGACTTATCAAGTCTACATAGTTGTACTCCATGTTGTCTTACTGTAATACCAAGACTCAAGTGTTTGCTAGCTGATATATGTTCGCAGTTAAAAGTTACATTTCCACAGGAAACATGTATGTAATTATCCTTACTGATATTGCTCCTAAGAGAATGAGAAAATTGCGGAATAACAAAAAAAACTATTGAAACAAATAGCAAATAGTAAACTTAATTACAATGTAATTGCCAACATATAATGTATTTTACGAGTGCTTAAAATCTTTGGGTATTTGAACAATATCTCTGTGTAGTAATACTGTTGATTGAATGCTTATTCTACTTACGTGACATTGTATAGTTTACATTGTTTAAAAGTGTAAATTGTGAACTATACTTGTGGTGTACTTGGCACATGATACTACTTCAAGACTGGCTATCTTGCTACAAGGTATTGTTAGACGAGGTGTGAACCAATATTAGGTATGCCCTGGTAAGAACAAGAACTTGAAGGACGGGGAGATGGTCGGTTTTTATCCTGGCCACGTGCACATTGAGAGCTGTGTAGAGGTCATTGGTATCAACACTAAGTATTTGACAACACTTAGAGAGCCACCTTATAAAGTGTGGGGCGTGAGCTGTTCCTTCACTCATCCAGCTTGACTCCATGTCGTTACAGCAAGCTTCCTTATGTGGTCTCACCTCTCTTATCACTTGCTCGCAGTGTTATACTTGCACATAGTCTACCTGCCTGCTACAAGCTGGACTCTACACACTGTAACTGCACTGCCAGTTGTAATTCACACTTCAGCACCAACGTGGGTCGTGTTAGCTGAACAAATATGTGGTCGCTGCCTCTGGCCCTATTCTGTCCCGTACTTGTAGGTTATGTGCACTTAAAAATAATCAGCGTCATTCACTACGAGGAACACATTTTATTAACACCTATAGTATAGAGGTTGCTACTAATTATAAGTAATAATACTGTATTGCTACTGATGTCAACAACGTGCTCGTTATTTAACTAATGCTTAGAAACATGCAAAATTCGCGTTATCATTTGATAACAGACAACTGCACTTCCTTATACATAACAGAGCATAATCTACGATTCAACTGGCCACGAACTTTTGCGTTGCCGTTTGCGTGTGTTACGTCTTTACAGAGATTGGCCTCTCTGCCGTGTACGCATTCTCCGCGGCATGTCACGACAATATCGGCCAGCGGGAGACGTCTAACGAGCCTATAGTCACTTAAAGTCTAGTCAGCTGTCAGAAAATAACACGAATTTTGCATGTCTCTACTAATGCTGATATGTGAAACATAATCGCATGTTTATAAATGACCAGTTAAGTAATGACCAGTTAAGTAATGACCAGTTAAGTAATGACCAGTTAAGTAATGACCAGTTAAGTAATGACCAGTTAAGTAATGACCAGTTAAGTAAGGACCAGTTAAGTAATGACCAGTTAAGTAATGACCAGTTAAGTAATGACCAGTTAAGTAAGGACCAGTTAAGTAATGACCAGTTAAGTAATGACCAGTTAAGTAATGACCAGTTAAGTAATGACCAGTTAAGTAATGACCAGTTAAGTAATGACCAGTTAAGTAATGACCAGTTAAGTAATGACCAGTTAAGTAA
>PNEQ01010424.1:0-12672 GCA_003012365.1 Medauroidea extradentata | reverse complement strand
TTTATAGTGTTTAATTAATTGATGGTAGACTTTTCTTGTGCTTTAATTGTCAAAGTTAATTAACGTGTCTGTGACACAGGACTAATTGTGTGCATAACTAATTGTGTTGTGAGAGTTCTAGTTGATTACTGTTTTGTGTATTTCGTAGCTTTGTGAGCTATTAAATCCAGTACTTAATTTAACTCTTTTATTTGTAATTCTAAGACCTCTATCCCAAAGAACTCATGGGAATTGCCCACATATAAAGTTTGTGCTCTCAAACTTGTAACAGTATGTTTCTCTAATCTGTGCCTTTAACGCGCACTAGCACTATATAAATATACCGCAGACCTCCCGCCGAATGTTTTCCAGTCGCAGTAGCTTGTCGTCCCCTTCACTCACTGCCGCCGATGTTGCTTGCATCTCCGCTCATCACTTGTCGATAGCACTCTCGTCAACAAACTCCCGGAACTCCAGTCAGGACTGAACCGTCGGGGATCGGGGAAGTTCCCCTTCTCGTTGCCACGACTAAATATTGTTTAAATATTAGCAAAAGAAAATTATTGGTTAAAAGTTATAGTAATTGCGACATATATTGTGTGATAGTTAAGATTTTTATGTATTTGAAATATTTGTGGCGAAGAGAGTTGTGGAATTTTAAACACAAGCTTTATGTTACTATTTGTGTTACAAAGAATTTATATTATTTTCAAAGAAAACTTTTATTTTAAGACAAAGTGTGACATAACACACAAGTTTTCCACAACTGCTTTGTTGTAATACAAGATTTCGTTACCGCAAGCTAAATACCTTTATGACAAAGTTACTTTGCAGTGGATCATTTTCAAACAACACTGACCACGAAGCAGAATTCTGCCTCAGAAGTTGGTAACACTGGAAATAATTTTGTTTAAAACGTTGACTAAAACTATTGTCTAGGATTGCTATTGTTTAATTTTCGCAAATTGGCTTCAAGGAACCTACAGTTATAGATGAATGCTTTTAGCGTTGAATTATGTACCACGTATATAGCCGTTGGACAGTGTTGTGGCGAGTCACCTGAATACTTTTTTACGCGAAACCGCCGAACGTATTCTTATTGTTGTTATCTATGAAAAAAACACCCACTTGAAACTACGTATGTCACTATTTGACAATCCAGTATGCTTGTTAGCAACATGATTTTTGGGCCTTTGTAAATGGCTAAAAACGGGTTTTTTTTAGACGGCTGTAACTCTGAAAATACGACCTGAATCCGTAAGTTGCAAAATGAGGTGCGTGCATTGGTCTTTACTTCATGATATGTAAAATAAAATCATAGGGTCACCGCTTAGAGTCCCACAGGAAAAAGAGTTCTACGAAAACACTGCACGCCAGTTGAGCGCTGGGAATATAGACCGTGTGTCTTTCGGCTCTTATCACTCCGCTGTTACCGCGCGTCAAACGCGGAGATCTGAAACCAGTACACGGTACTCTTAATACGACACAGGCTGTTACGGAAAGTTCCTTCAGTGACTGGACGAAGCTGTGAGAGAATTTCGAGGGGAAGACACGCCAATGAACGTCTTGCGGATAGGGGTGTTGAGGCAAGTTGTGAACAAGTAAATGTCGGCCTTACAGCCCACAGCCGAGCACGCTCCTTGCAGTCCAATAACACGCAAACTACATATGTAACAGTATGGTGTTATTGTGAGTGTCAAAAGCCAGAGGACTGAACTACAGCCAGCAGGATGTGTTTTTTCTGCTTTACCTTCAGAGGACTGAGCGGACGTGGCCTAAAATTTCCATTTTTAACCATTTTCACTATTTTTTCTCTTTAATGACGTATGGTAGGACGAAAGTAAAAAGTGGCGTCTACAAATAATAGGTTTTTACATTTCGTGGAAGGGGAAATATGTCTCCAGAATAATTATTTTACAGACATGTGCGTATACGCGCTAACCTTGGTCTGACAGAACGCCTTATTAGAGACTTGTCTCCAATATGCTGGCAGTAAACATCCCCTCTTCCGAGCTGGTGGTTCGTATTGTTATATTGATGTGACGAATGCCGCTTATCGTGACAGCCTAGATGGACCGTTACCAGAAGGTTCCGCAGCGCGACTACAGTATTGCCCTGGGAACAAAGGTTACATGCCTACTGGATGGCCCAGGGAGAGGGGGTCGGCAGCCACTTATCAGCTGTGCGAGCTATCGTCAAACTATGACCAGTTGGGCTTCTATTCTGTGATTCGTATAACGACAGTAACATTTGACAGCTACTTACGGACAATAACAGTCAATATTTTGTAATTTGTGTTGCAATGCAACCAAAACGTTCACAGTGCAAATTGTGAATGGGCCATATCAGGTACCTTTTAGAACTAAACATAACAGTAATTGTTCATTAGTAGCTGTCAAATTTTACTGAAGACATACGAGACAGAGTATAACAATATATTGAGATTTTGGCCTTTGATCGACACTCGCATATATGGAAGATCAGTGGTCGGGGCCGAATCTAGAAGATAGGTAGGGGGTAGGTGGCAAGGGTGTACATGCCCCGTGAAGCAGTGTGAAAGGACGGCAGATCTTGCTGGTTCGAATCATCACTGCACATAAAAATTGTAAACGATTTGAAAATTTTAAGTAGGATAAACCGAGCTTATATCGTGGTACACCTTGATATCGTGATAAACCACTTTGCGGGCCTTACAAAATTGGGAAGTAACTGTACACGTCATATTTGAAGTATTTAGCATGTTTGTTGTACTGAAGTTGGAAGACTTAATATCACTAAGTCAGGTAGGTTTGTCGTAAATGTATATAATTGTGTTTAATATGTTAACCTAACTATTTTAGGCAATTTTTCCCCCTCTCCCTCCATCGGGAAAATATGTAGATCTAGCCCAGTTTGTGGCCAATGTTTGTCACGTGCAAGTGAAAGGAAGGAGTCACTGTTTGACTGGCTAAAGTGTGTGTCACTGTGGTGAGGCGGGCGTGGTGTTGAACTGTGTTGCGTGAGAAGAAACAGGCGGGGCGGGAGTCTGGTTGTCCGCGACCTTGGCCGAGGCACGCATGTTGTGCACCCACCCTTGGTGCGTGTCGCAGGCGGGACCAGTTGTCGCGGCCCACACACACGCGCGCGCGACACGCGGGCAGGTATGTGTGGGTCGTACCTACCTACTGCACACAGCCTCCAGTCCTGGACCATATCAGCTCTGCTCTGCACTCGTCTGCTTCATGCTGCTCTGTGAGTACCTCTCTGTACGTTGGTACTTCTCTCTTGTCTTGTGTCTGCTGGGAATTTATCGTAATTCAGTATTTAAATGTGGTAACTGTGTTAATTGTTTCTTTTTTGGCTGGCACTTTTCCATATAACTACGTGTAATTCCATCTTGAGTAATTTAGGGCTGCTATCACGCGTACGTGGAAAGCAAATTTACACTTAAAAAAATAATTCGTAGGAAGTTTTCCCTGCAAAATAATTTTGTAGTGATAAAATAATTATGTGGGGTCACAATATTTTAGTGGTGTCAACAAAATAAATTTTACAGGGTAAATACCCACTAAATATTTTGTGCCTGCCGTAAAATAGTTTTTTTTCCGTGTACCTTCTCAGTGCTAGCACACGCATCGATGTGATGTGTTCGTAAAGCCTAAACGTATCGAAAATGTGTAGTATGAGCGTATTTTGAATTTATGTAAGCGAAAAATAACTTAACAACTATATTTTGTTTTAGGTATCTTGTAAATATTGAAATTGCCAAACTGCAAAACAGAACTCACAAAATGTTTCGTACATACGCACAATAACAACTTCGATGGCTTAGTGCAATGGAAACATCACTTTTCTTTCCCATAACAATGTTTTAAATTATTGTATAAGTTTCTCTCAGATATTGACGATATAGTACCTGCGCATTACCACTAATCGAAAATATCCTTAAAACCTTCTAAATACTGTTCGCTCTGTCAAAGTAATACGGCCACAAGTCAGAAGAAGGTCATTCGTAAGGATATGAATGGTTCAGTATAGGCACTTTAAAATGTTCAGTCGTGAATTATTTCTGAAATGGCTGGTGTACTAAATTCAATTATTATAACTTTTCACAAATTCAATATCTTTCTAACTTTACTTTTGAACACGACACCGTATAATTTAAAACGAAGAGAACGTTTGGTCCTCGAGTAAATCTGAACATTTCAAATAAACTTTCATTTAGGTTATGGTCTCGTTACATTTGAAACATGCTTACTTTTTCTAGTGATCATAACTCAATTTTGCTTATTTCTATAGTAGTTACTTTGATAGTACGATATGTGCACGGCGTTTATACCAGCACATAGCGGAAATACGTACAAAGTGGCTGAAAGGTAAAACAAAACAAGCAGACCACATTCAGCGTGCTCAGTTCACCAAGAACAGCGTATACAAGTAGTGTTGCCCGCGCACGTGGTTATATTATGTGGGCTGTACTGTGGGTATAGTCGTCGCCCTTGCAGCGCCGTCCAAGCGGTGGCGCCAGTACAGCTGTCACCGAGCGAGCTGGTGCAACATTACACTCGCATTCTCCGTGGTTTCCCGAGATCGCTGGAATGGTTCCTAACAACTGGTCGACTCCCGCCCTAGCTCCTGTCGTTGTAGGGGCCGCGGTGGTCAAGGGGTCAGACCTCTCGCCTCCCACCTAGTCGATCCGGGTTCGATTCCCGGCGGGGTCGGTCCACGGTGTTTCGCATGTGGGAATCGTGCCGGAAGATGCTGCTGGTCCTCGGGTTTTCTCGGGGATCTCCAGTTTCCCTCGCCCTTTCATTCCGACACTACTCCATACTCGCATCATGTCACACCCCACCAGCGCTAAAGACCTCGATGTTAAGGTCCCTGCCTACCTCAGAGCTCCGGCGGCAGCAAGGATAGGGCGTTACAGGTTAAATTATATTCCTAAATATCTCAGTTACTTTCAAACCTACATATATGCCACCACTGACTTTTTTGTTCAGTACGATACGGCCCACACTGCTACGGAATATTTTAGCAAGTTATATCAATACCCTGAAAACTATGAGCAAATAAGTGTTTTCATGCCGATTAAACACTCGAAACCCTGTATTCATAAAATTCTTTTCACATTTTCGTTTACGAAGCAGTATTCTCCTCTTCTCAATGCAGAAAATGGTTTCCATCCGAAAGCGATATCTCAAAGGGTGACAGAGCAACACGGAATTTAGTTTAACATGTAAAACCCTATCCTTGCTCCCGCCGCGCTCCGAGGTAGGCAGAAGCCTTAAGGGCGTTCAAGTGGGGAAAAATTCATAATTTTATATTTGTATAAAATAGGGTTAGTTTTGTAGACATTACTTCAGAGAACATTAATATCTAACGGAAAAAAAATTAGCTCATCTAGTTTTCCCGTAATGTCACTTCAAAGTCAAAATTTTCATATATTTACTTCATACAAAACTTGAAAACCAGTAAATATAATGAAATGGAAAAAATCTCATCAAAACTACACGTCACCGTCTACGGCTTGAAGCATATACAAACACATTATAAAATATTTCTTTGTTTAAAATAAATTTCTAAAAGTACCAAAAAAAATTTAAATTTTGAAATTTTTTGTTTAACATAAACATTTTTCGTAACGGGTTTTAAATGCTACAGGCCATAGACAGTAACGCGTAGTTTTGATATGATTTTTTTCATTCCTTTATGTTAACTGGTTTTCAAGTTTTGTATGAAGTAAAAATACGCAAATTTTGACTTTGAAGTGCCATTACGGGAAAACTAGATGATCTAATTTTTTTCCGTTAGAGGTATATGTACTCTCAAGTAATGTGTACAAAACTAACACTATTTCATACAAATATAAAATTATGTTTTTTCCCCACTTGAACAACCTTAAGCGCTGACCAAAATATCTCACTCACTCCTGTCATTGTACCAAGATGAGTATCAGTGTCTCTAATGGCCTCGCTGTCGACGAAACACAAAGCCCACTTACTTACCTTTACAACAGCAGCATTTATACGACTCAAGATTTAATCTTTTATGAGAGTTCCCATGCGAATTCTTATGATAATATATAAAAACAATGATTTTCAAAAACAAATCCCACATTCATCTCACAGCAGTTCTCTCCTTTGTGAAGACTGGTTTGGTGTCCTTGTCGGTATTTCATAGTTATCACTTTAGCAAGAATATTCACAGTTTCATTTTAAACGCTAGCTTGATAAAAATGTTACAATACAACATTTCTGAGGCTATTTCTGCCTCCCGGTACCTGCCATACATTTAACATGTTTTAGTGACTGCTATGTTGCTTGCAGAATTTGTCTCCACGTCACACGTCAACAATGATTTGATTATGGCCAGCACGTAACGGCCTATAAAAACCCTTTCTAACATATTAGTTCCGGCTCCTCGCATCGAAATTAGGACATGTTCCATTTCGTAATTTCGGTTTTTGAGACCTACCTTGCATGTGAAAGTCTTGGTGATGTAGTTGAATGTCGCCATTTCACACGCGTTTTGCTTATATCGCGTAAAAGTTGCTTGCTTATCACAAATTATGGAACTTGAAATTTGCTGTTATACCGTTGACATTATACGGGATGTAAGGTAATTTAAAGTCAAGACTTTATGAGGCGATTCCTAATTAGATACATATTAGATAAATATCTACATCATTTATTTTGTCCGTAATTTGTTTACAAATTGCGTGATAACTTTTCAAGTGGTACTTTCAATGTTTATTGAATCATATTTCTTGAACGTCGTGCTATTCAATAAATTGAATTCAGGGAATTTAATTCAATAAATATTTGCTTGTGATGTGATACCCCGCCACTCGTGTACACTCGTCATACGATATTTATTTTAAAGTTTGTTGAATTCAGTAAATTTTATTATCTTTAAAGATGATCCACTGAGAGTGCGTTCTATAGCGACTTCAAACAAGAGGCCATTTTTTGTTAGTCACGATGTAGGGCCTACTGCTCAGAAAGGCACCTTGAATGTTCAAAACACCCTACGGTACAAAAGTTCTCAGTAAGAGTGTGACCACCGCCGTTATTTCCATGAAAAGGGAGAGGTTTAAAGGGTGGTTGTTCTTATGGGTTGAAGATCTCAACAACACATTATTTAACTCCACGTCGTTTACGATATTTTGCCAAAATACAATTTTCAAGGGCGAATTTCTCCCTTTATGACAGCGCTAAGGAAAATTTTAACCTGATAACTGTACATAATGTTTGATAAGTAATCACCTCTCAAATTGTGTAACATAAGTTATGAAGCGTCCTGTGTGTGTATCCTCACACACTCACACACACACAGAGAGAGAGAGAGAGAGAGAGAGAGAGAGAGAGTATGTAATAAACCAGGGATGTCATTTCAGGTTTTTCTGGGGGGGGGGGAGGCAAGATTTTTTTTTTCGGCGACTGTGATCTTGTTGCATCTTTTTTTAGTAATTAAGCATGTATAAATTAGAAACTTTAATAATAAAACTTCAGTTTTATGTTCTAAAGATCGCATTACTTTAATAACAAAATACAAAAAAAATATATTTCATACACTTAAAATTCTAAATCCAGGGGGGACATTTGCCTCCTCCCCTTGCCCATCCTAAATGACGCCCCTGTAATAAAAGTATAACACACTGTATTCGTTCGCGTGGTTTTCAACTGAATGCGGTAATATTATGGAGACAAGTTTTTAAAAGTACAACATGGTACAAAAGTGATGTTATCGGTCATTGATGGCCATTTCGGAAAACGCCGAAAAAAATGATTTTTTTTTTTTTTTGGTATCCCGTTTTGAAACCCCTCTCCTCTTCTCTTTTCTTTACAAGATTACTTTTGTTTTTCTTTGAAACCTTCGTGTGCGCAGGCACAATCCACCAAAGTTTTTTTTATGTATTTTGATGTATTTAGGTATCCTGTTGTGATCCTCTACCCTTTTTCTGCCCTTCCTTCTTAAAACCTTGTATTTTTCCGGAATATGAAGTAGCCAGGGTCACTCTCCGAACCATAAACTACGTATATGCAAAAATCGTGTTGATATGTTGCTACGCGAAAGAAGGACAAACCAACATACACACTTTCGCATTTTGTTATATTAGAGCGATTGGTGGCAGGATACAAATGATTTGTAAAGGAAAAAGTAAAGAGGGCTTCAAGAGTTCACTATCGTGACCAGCCTGTAGCGGGTGTTATTTTTGTTTACGTCGTACATGCAGACCTGGACACACGGTGTTCCACTTGGCCAGGCGCAGAGGTAATAGGCCCGGGGACAACTCCGAGGGCAGAATGTCTGTGACGCAACTACGTCGCGCCGTCACTGCTTGCTTGCTTTCCAATCGCCTTGCGAAACACGCCGTGCCGTGCCGTGCCGCGCGATTACTTGGCTCGACGTGCAGCGCTGCGGCTGCCAAGTGTGTTCCACAATCTGCACTAACAGTGCATGCAGTGTGTTTTATTTTTGACACGCTTTTATTGGCTTCACATGTGGGCGTGAATGTAATAGCATCTTTCAATTCGATTTTCACCCACTTCCAGACGTCCGAACGGGCCGCGGTTTGCACAGTGGGTACACTCGCCTCCCACCTGGGTGATCCGGGTTCGAGTCCCGGCGGGGTCGGTTCCCGGTGCCGGACGATGCCACTGGTCGGTGGGTTTTCACCCCTTCACTGACCAAAATTTCTTCAATCAATTCAGTCATCCGAATTATTTGAAACTCTGCACACGTATTAAGAGTCGACAAAATAAGATTTTCGTGTCCGGTATTCTCACTCACCAAGAGAAAAATATCATCTGGTTGCGACAGACAAAAAATATTTAATCGAATTAAAAAAAAAAAAAACACGCTTTTGTAGCAATTAAAACTAAAAAGTTAAAAATTATATTTAAGTTTAAAGATTCAGTAGGACTTATTTTTTTGAAAAGTCCAATGTTAAAATTGACTAGAAAATTAACTGTAATCTCAATATATATTAAAGAGAACACTGACTGACTGACATATCAAACTGTAGCCCAAACAGCTGGATCTGGAATCGTGGAAATGTTTGTGTGGTTTCTTCTCATGTCGTAAGCGAGCATTAAAAAAGCATATTTTTTTAACATGCATATTAGCCAATTTCAGAAATTTTTCGCAATTCAACTTTTAAGGGCGTGAAAAGACCTTAAATGTATTTCCTATTAATAACCTATATTTATAGAATACTTTGGTATAAAGAGTCGCTTTTCACTTTAAAATGATACTTAAGTAAAAAATTTGATACGTATACAAATGAATGATAAATTATTGTAAGTCGTTTCGAATTTCGATAACTAAGGGAGTGAATATACGTGAAGTGTGTTTTAGATTATTACTCCATAATTATCAGATCAGTCGATATATCGAAGTGCTCATTGCTTTAGAATGATGCTTACGTAAAGTACCCTAAATATTAAGGATATTTTCCAAATTCGACTCTAAAAACGAGGAAAGAGTCAAATGTGTTTTCGATTCACAATCGATGTTCGACCCTGTTGATCTTTTAGATATCGACTTGATTTTTGTTTAAGATTGGTGCTTACTCAAATACCTGAAATGTAATTTCACGATTCTTCGAAATTCACCACCCAAGAAGGTGGAAAGGGATGAAAAGCAGTGAAGTGTATTTTCAATGAATCGTAGCTTGAACCCAAAGACTAGATTGCCGAGTTTTTTACGTACATTTGACACCAGTAAAGTAGCCCACAAGTTAAAGGTTTTTATTTATTTACGTTATTTTTTATTCAGTCCCTTAGGAAGGGAAAATACCAGGAAAGTGTTTTAGATAACTTCTCGTAGATCGAACCCTTTGAGATATACAGTTCATCTTAGCTTCAGGATGATTACATAAATGACCGCGAAATGGTTTTTAATTTTTCTAACTTTGAACTCTCAGTACTGTAAAGATGTTACATGTGTTTATAATGAATGATCGCTTTTGCTTTGACTGAACGGGTTCTCGTCATTTTCACTTCAGTCGGATACTTAACAAATGTCTTAAGATGTGGAACTGAGATTTTTCGAAATTTGACATCTAAAGGGGTAAAAAGGCGTAAAAATTGTTTTCTATCAGCCTATGATATATATTTAGCCAGTAGTTATATTGAGGTGTTGTTCGCGTTAGAATTCTGCTTACGTAAGTACATAAAACAATTTATGTAAGTTTTTTACTGTCTAAGATAAACTTAATTATTAACGGGAAAACTTATTTCGTAAACTTTCAAGGCAGACGATCCGATAAGCAAGTACGACCAGTGAGAAATTAATTATACAGCAGATTCATTCTGCAGTTTTATGGAGACGTGTTCTTGTAGAGCCTATATGTGCCTAGAGAATTAATATTTTATTTTCTAAAATTTGTTTTCATGAATAATTTCAACGTTACGTAGCTCCGGTCTATGTTCCGGAAAGTTCTGGACTCAAAATCCGTTTAAGGCAATGAAAACGTGAAATGTTGACACTTAAAAACTATAAGGCATATGAAATTAGTGCAATTTTAAGTCGATCGAAGGGGTAAAAATTGATTTTGCCGTCTGCTATCCACTATCTATAGCCTCGACAGCATCAGTATTCACTTACCATCTCACTAACCAAAAGGTTGGGGCACTAAATACGTTTCTGCGAAACATTATCCTGTTAAAACTCTCAAATGCCATTTAACTTCAAGTGAAGGTTTAGAAAAGAAAACAAATTGTAATAGAGAGCACCGTCACCAATGGTTGTGCTCGAGGAAAATCAGTCTTCACGTACGTACTGTTTCATTCGACTAGCCCTACCCTCTTACATTTAAGAGTCTGTAAGTACCCCTCAACGTTAATTTTGCTGTGACTATAAACAATGCCCAGGCGAAGTGGCTGTTAGCGGCAGGGACAGACTTAGGGCTGTTTTTCGCGTGGACAGTTATAGCTATATCATGCTGCATAGTTAACTAGCAGCTTGGTCATTCTAACACTTGATGACTGAGCCAATGAGAGCAAAGCTTGTAAGCGAACTGCTAGTGCAAAATAAAGTCTTAAGTGCTTTCTATTTACTTTAATAATGGACCGTATTAATAATGCAGAGGCAGAGCTTTTACTTGTAGAGCGTAGCGCAAATACTTCCAGTTAACAAGTCAAGGAAAACCGTTTACTTTTAAAGCAAAATCCAAACCTAGAAGTGTAGACATTTTGCTCACAGTTGAAGTAAATGAGTATTATTAAAGTATACATTTAACTTAGAAGTCAGAGCAAATCCTTCACAAATAATGCAAATGGTCAAGTTGCATATGCGACAGTAAAGTAGAAGGATGTGTTTATGTTATAAGGACGCTGTGGCTGAGGTAGTGAACGTGATAAATGTTAGACATTACAAGTCTCGTACAAACACGCACCCCACAGACATCTTTTTCCAGTTTGAAGGAAATAGTGTGGAGTGTTTAACAAATAACTTTTTAGATGACATCGCATAAGCTCGACGGGGTGTGCTTTCCTCATCTTAAAAAATTGAAGATATGTGTTTGCTGTATCTCGCTGATCCAGGTTATCAAAAAAGGAATTGGTGAAGAACTTATCGCAAGATACGCTTCGTGTCTTTCGACTGTCATGTTAATATAAACATTGTCACGTTGTTTTATTTTGTATACACCCGGATAATGTTTGTCTGCATTCACTGCTCAGATAATTGTTACTGCGTATAACTATACAGGTGGTCCACGCTTAACAATTACACCACACGGAACCTGTGTTAAATTTAAGACGAAAATGTAAGTAACAGAATGTTGTACGGCAACAGTTTACTTGGAAAATGTGGCCACACTCCTCGTCCAGGTATTATTTTATGTTTGTTACGTCAAGTAAGCGTAGGATCATGTTTGGACTGCTCGGGATTTGAACCTGCGCCCATAATATGCAGGCCAGGACAGTAGTAAGATATATGTGAAGCACAAGAAGGAAACTACTACGGTGCTATGTTGGGCACACTGTACATGGAAAATATCATTGTACAACATCTTGGACTCTAATTTAGACATTAGCTAATTTTTTCATTATGAGTCTGTTTCTGGATATCTTGTGTAAAGCATTAAATGCTCAAGAGTTAAATTTCAGCTGTAATCAACGTTTTATTTTATGAATTGCACTTCCTCTGTATTCCCTTCGAGGTTTGACGATAATAGAATGACTAGAACTGGTTCGTGGATAAAATGTTGACAACTTTGCAAGCAAAAATATTTATTACACGGTTAACGAGGAGTAACCGACTGACACAAGGCTTATTTTTTTATTTTATTTGGAGCAAAATATATCACATTCGTGTGGATCCTTGTTAAATGAAAATCGGCACTTGTACTGCTACATCTAGTTTACTGTCCGAAACACATTTCACAATAGATAACGTAAACAATCTGCACAGTTACCGAGATGCTTGACTCTGCGGGTACACTCCATTTGACCTAAAGTCATATGACCTAAAACAATTTTAGGCTGAATGCCTGTTAGGCCAAGTGACTTTTAGGGCAAGTGACGTTTAGGGTAAGTGACGATTAGGGCAAGTGACTTTTAGGCCATGTGACGTTTAGGGCAAGTGACGTTTAGATCATATGACGTTTAGACCAAGTGGCTTTTAGGACAAGTGACTTTTAGGGCAAGTGACGTTTAGGGCAAGTGACGTTTAGATCATATGACGTTTAGACCAAGTGGCTTTTAG